>CM051704.1:3657941-3862941 GCA_028022725.1 Lycodopsis pacificus
CAAGTACATATACTTCATCAAATATGCTGATCTACTTGGTAGTAGGTCGAGTCTGAACAGATTCGTTTTTAGTCCGCGGTGAATGATGTGTAGTGCCAGCACAGCAAACACTCATGATTTTGTTTAACAGCAACTCTGCCTCTTTTTGTTTTGAGGAAGTAGCAAGCCAGTTGGTGGTAGTAGAGCGTAGAGCGTAGTGCTCAGGCATGGGTGTATTATTTGACTATGTCCTGAGTGTAGGATGGGCCTGAGCCAATCACAGCACTAGACAAGTACCAGTGTCTTGAATCGGGACCATCACCGGTAGCCATCACAGGGTACAGAGGAGCGGTGTGAAAGAACTTGGGTAGGTTGAAGACCAGCCGGGCTGCTGCCTTCTGAGAGAGCTCCAAAGGTAGGATGGCGCATGCAGGAACACCAGCCAGAAGGACGTTGAAGTAGTCTAGGCCAGATGAGATGACAAGAGCCTGGACCAAAACCTGCACTGCCTCCTGGGTGAGGTTTGGATGTATTCTCCTGATGGTGTGACAATTGAATCTGCAGGAGGGAGTTGTCGCAGGTTGGTAATAGAGAGGTCACAGATGGGAGATGCCTTCCCTGGAAGGAAGATCAACTCATTGTTGTTGAGGTTTAGCTTCAGCTGGTGTGCAGACGTCCACTGAAATGTCAGCCACCTGGGTTTCCGACCGAGAACAAGACACAATTAGTTAAGTGTCGTCTGCATACCTAGGAAAAGCCATGTGACCGGATAGCAGAGCCAAGTTACTTGGTCTGGAAAAAAGTTTGAAGGGAACCCAGAACCAAACCCGGAGGGGACACCAGTTTTGAGGCTACAAGGTACAGATGCAGAGTCTCTCCAAGTTCCAGTGCAAGTGCGGTCCTCAACGTTGGGAGTGACCAGGGAGAGTACTGAGACTTCCAGTTCTCGGAAAGTGGAGAGGAGGATCTGGTGGCTCACTGTATCAAATGCTGCTAAAAGGTCCAGCAGGATGACGACGAAGGAGAGAGAGGCTGCTCTAGCAGTATGGTTCCTCTCTGATGTCCGTTCTAGTGTTTTAGAAAAATGAAAGAAGAGAGGCCTGTAATTCTTCATTTGGATGTGTGGGTTTGTTAAAAATAAGGTTCACTCTAGCTGCTTTTAGAGAGTTAGGAGAACAACCAGTTGTGAAAGAGGTTGGTGAGGAAAGGAAAGAGGTCAGGAGCAATGAGATGGGATAGGGTCAAGAGGGCAGGGGGTTCGGCGGTGGGAGATAACCAAGGCACCGAACCGCCCGTCTATCTATCACTCCATTTTACACTTACTTGTGAACAAGACCACCAGATTCTGGACTACTCTGCTGGGGCAGTTTCTCATGCCCAACCCGGAAAGAGCAATCCGCCGTTTTCCGGCAGGGAACCATGGCCTCAGAGATGGAGGCGCCGACTCTCATCAGCATCACACTTGGCTGAGAACCGCCCCAGTATGTACTGGTCACGGTCTGATGGAACCAACAAAACCACACCGTCAAAAGTAGAGACTCAATTATATTGTCTCCAAATTGGACACCCCCCCAGGCTGAGCCTTTAGATCATGTCGATGAAAATCCAATTTTGGTTACTTTGGACCCCATACCTTTGTATTAATCTTAAAAGATGTATGCATTCTGTAGTGTCGTGTAGTGTTTTTAGCAAACACATTATTTTAAAGCTGTCACCGGGCTACCTATATGATGTAAACAAACAGCCAGTGTTTTACATACATATGAACATGTTAAGTGGTGCAATACCTAAAAGACATTGATCAGTTGTTTGAACACAGTCCTTCATATTGTACGTCAAAGCTTTACCTCTACCACTGTTTTGTTGACTCAAGCTTGTTCCACACTTTCACATCTTTTTTTTCTGACTGCCTGACACGGAGCAGGAACAGGCTACACGCTGCCAGTGAAAAGCACAAAGAATTGCGTCCAAAAACCAGCTCGGCTCTGAACGAGCCTTTGGCCAGATTGTTTCATCGTCGCCCTCCCACTTCTTTGTTTTCCTCTCTCTCTCCCTCCCTCGGCCTCTGCTCTCCTGCAGCGCTGGACAGTCTGTCTGCTCTGAAGTCTTCATTAGCGCTGCTGGCCTGCCAAGCAGCAGAAGGGACTAACGGCTATTTAAGACCCCACGCTCCTCTCCCTCCTCCCACATCCACCTCCCTCCCTCCCTCCCTCCTCCTCCTCTCCCAAAACTTCTCCTTTTCCCTCCCACCTCTCTCTCAACTCCCCGTTCCTTATTCTCCTCCTGTTTTGCTCCTTTTACCGACCACACAACCCATTTGCTCCTCCTGTGATGGCTACCCGGGGATCAGCGGGATTGTGCTCGACAGAACATCGCTGCTCTGATCTGGTCGGAGAACGGTCATGCGTGCAGGGTTTGTGTGTGTGCCATTTGTTCACGGCAGCTTTTCCAGCAGCAGGGGCTCCTGGACAAACGCACACCTAGAGATCTGGGAGGCCCTTGAACAGCTCAGCTCAGTGAACGTCACACTGAGAGACACGGAGCTCGCTGCAACCCTCACACACTATTTCTGTCCTAGTCGTGAGGAGCCTCTGTTGTCTGCGTCCATGTGTTCCACGAGTGTATCTGCCATGTAAGAATTCTTCCGTACTCTCTTCTTAAATCCATCACACCTTCTGAATGTTTGGCAAAATATTATAGTCACAGAAAGACACAACATAAATGCACACACTGCAATGTTTAGGACCAGTTTTGCAGATCCAAAATCTACAAGTTAAAGTTTCTATGAGGAACTTTCAACCTGTTATGAAACAGTCTCAATGTAATACTGATATGACAAACATAATTACACAAAACCATAAGTTAGAAGATTGGCTATTTCTATATAGTTATTCTTAATGCTTATCGTCGGTTCCACTGTGTCCGTCTCTGACGAAATCAGATGAAATCATGCTGGTTTACCAGAACTCCTTCAGTTCAGACTCCAGCGGGTCCCCCGGCAGCAACTAGTCTACCGCAGACGGACCCAGATCTGGCTTTGCTGCCGCCAGGAGCAGAGCTTTGCTTCACTGCTTGCAGCCAACACCACACTGCTGGAGACCCAGGGCGTATTGAGGGTCGGGAGAACCAGGGCTAAGCGGAGCACACTGTCAGACCCTGCTGCAGTAACATGAGACGTTTTCCAAAGGGGGTATGGTGCTCGGAAACACAACCGCTTTAGTCCACAGGGACCGCCAAAATCAACCCAAAATGAATGTTCCGACACCCACCTACAAATAATGTTTAAGGTGGGTCAAAAGCCACATATGGCATGTATGACGGAATAAGCTCTCATTATGCACACATCTTGCATTGATGCTGCCCTGTTTTTACATCTCTTCCAGAGTTTTGTGTTCATTTTGTGTTTTGCAATCATTGCCACGTGTGGCTGTTTTTACCTGACAATAGAATGTATACTATCTTTATCCCTTTAAGGGGGAAATTTGTCTCTGCATTTGACCCATTCCTAGGGAGGGGGTTCAGTGTATTGCTCAGGTACACTTCGACACGTGACACGTCCCAGTCGGGGATCGAACCGTGGACCTTCCGGTTCCCAGACGACCTCTTAAGCCAGTGTGCCACGGTTGCCCCAAATGAGGAATTCTGCTAGCTAGCCCTCCACATAAAAAGCCAAGTAGCTTTCATTGTTTTTAAACTTACCGCACAGTTGGCCTGTCTTTACAGAGTAACAGTGCGGTGGTGCTGGATGTGTTAAAAGGTCGGCTTGAAACAGAGAGGGCAGCGAAACACTGCTTCTTAACATCCCGTTTTCTTGGACCCTCGCCCTGAACACAAGCACACGCTTTGTGTTTACACATAATCACAACACTCCACTCCAGACGATCGCAGAGAAGATGATTGCTCACCACGGAGAGACTCGCCATGCAACTACCATCCTGCAAACTAGCCTTTGATCAGCACCACGGACAGCAGACAAAGCGGCAAATTTTGTGATGACAGTGTCCATATTTTATTAGTCTGAATATACTGTTTGGATATAAAAGTAATTATACTTGCTTCAGAACATGAAGTAGGGTTTGGCCAAAAAATAGTCCTTTTGGTTGTGGCCACATAAATGTCCACCAGGTCCTTCGTCATATTGTATATCTACGGGTGTGTTGGACAAGATTTGGCTTCCCTTTGATATTCTAAATGTCCCTGTCTCGGCGGAGACCCGTCTCCCTCCATCTGTGTCCACCGGGGCTTCTTTGCCCCTCCCTTCCTCTGCAGCCCTCCGTCCTCTTTCAAAGGCGATGCACGTTGTTCCCACCACCGCCGCCACTAACTCCCTCCCCCACCTGTGCTGTGCAGTAAGTAATGCGATCGTGTTAACCCCCGCTGTGTGTGTCTCCGTGGGCGAGTCACGCTGTGTTTCATGTCATCACCACCCCCCACCAACCGACCCCCTCTTCTGTGTGCCTGCAGGCCAGCGGTGCCCTATGCACCGCAGGTGAGCTGTCACTGCCTATCTGAGCTGCCTGACACACTGGCCTGCCAAGAATAGACTCGACTCTACTGTTTGCAACTGATACACACACTCAACACACACACACTCACACCTGTCCGCGCAAATAAAATGCACGTTCCAGGCCCTGACCCGTATGGGCTTTCTCTTATCAAACATTTTATTTGTAAGACTTTTCACTTTGGATTTGATTGAAATTGATTTGGATTTGTTTCAAAGTAATTTTTCTTCAATTGGAAATACAAACAAAACGAAACCATAGCAGCCCTCATATATATATATATATAGATATATCTACATATATATATATATATATATATATATATATATAGAGAGATATATATATATATATATATATATATATATATATATATATATATATATATATATATATATATATATATATATATATATATATATATATATATATATATATATATATATATATATATATATATATATATCTCATAAATCAAAGTGTAAAATAATGCCAAGGGTTGTCAAAACTCTCTTAAGAAGAAATAAACATACATAGAAACATGTAAAGAAACATCACACTACAGCAGTTAGGTAAGGGCCACTCACAACCAATGTGAGACATTCCTGTTATATCATAGTGGACAACACTGATGCTGCATTCACATGGAATGCGACACAACACCACCTGGATGGCAAGGCAAAGGAAACATGCAGGATGGCATGTTGCTGAGGTGATGTCACATCGTTTACACAGAATGGAATAAAATCATTTCTACGATTTGATGTAGTTATTCAAGTAATGTGTGTAGCTATATGTAGCTTTCTCCTAATATTCTCCTTAGTTGTGAATTCCTTCACAGAGGAAGTTAAAATCTTTTGACTTTGGATGGCAATGCCGTGTACCGTTGCTAATATTGCCAAACAGCCTCACTTAATTTCACCGTTCTCTCGTCTACTAAAATGATATCCGTTTGACCGTCTTCCGTCTGCCTGTTTCCATGTGAATGCAGCATGACTACACTAGATCTAAGTTGAAACCCATTGGGAATTTGCTCTCCTCATGATGTATAGATAAGGCCTGTGTGGTCGATACTTTTTGAAAGTGGATCCTCAGAAATCATTTTGGACAACACTGTGTTAGAAAGTAATGAGCAGCGAAGCTATTCAGCAACATTAACTGTCCTCATCCTTGACCTTCGAAATATTGTCTTTTTTTTTGGCAAAACAATCCAAACTCAAGGTCCTCTCACAAGCTCGTTCTGGAGCCTTCAACCGGGTCACACAGTCTTCCTCAACAGCAGGGGTTTGTATGTCAGATGGGTTTATTGCCAAGCAAGCACTTCTTGGACTTTGTCCATGTTGGCGTGAAGTATTTAAACCTCACAATTAGCATCATTTGATCATGTGATTGAGGTGAAGAGCTACGAAGACGACCGTGAGTGTTCTGTCAAACAAATGTAACTTTTCCAAACTCTTGCTATACAGTATATCCCAATGATGTAATCAGATAATAACTGTATGGCAATGCCAAAAATACATTTTACATGTTATGACACATTATTCATGCGATCATTACGTAAAAAGAGACTCTATTCCAAAATGTATTAAGGACATCTTTTTTCTTTCAATCTTTTTATTTTCAGTTTACACAGGAGTACTACATGCCACTCACAAACAGAACAGTACGTAACATACCTGCCAACCACACAAACAACCAATCCCTGACACACAAAAAAATACAAAAAACAAGAACAAAACAAACAAAACAAAACAAAAACAAAAATAAGTAAATAAATATAAGTCATCATCCTTCCACTAGATACCAATAAACATTATGAATATATCTCCCTGGGCGTCCCCCGGAACCCGAAGTTACAAAAACCTCCCTCCTACACACATCCACTTTTCAGCACATACATTGTATATGCCAAATATTGTCCTCCACATGAGTTACATACAATATGGCGGCCAACCATACAAACAGTCACACACAGTGACAAACAAAATATTGTGGACCTTCTTCCTTCAGAGTCACTTGGATCCCACGATTGCAAAACCTCTTAGTAGGATTTCAGCATGTTCCTCTCCAATATAATCCATAACAGGGTCCCAAACAGAGAAGAACCCATCTATGTCTCCATGGAGAACATGTGTGAGCCTTTCCAGTGGGATTAATTGAAGAACATTATCGAGCCAACTTGAACCAGATGGTTTTGCATCATCTAGCCAGTGCTGTAAGATTGATAACCGTGCACAGTACCATAGAATACTGAGGATTCTTTTATATCTGTTTAATACAGGTGAGGCAGCGTCTAGGCCTAAAATGCATTGTAGAGGATTGAGCTCAATAGGACATTGTGTTATGGAGGATATTTGGTTACCAATTTCAACCCAAAATGTGTGAATTACCGGGCAGAGCCACATTAAGTGCACGTAGGTGCCTACATGCTGCTTGCATCTTACACATACTCCAGAGCAGTCCTTGTCATATTTGCTCCTGCAGTATGGGGTAGTTTGTAATTTATGTATGATCTTAAACTGAGTTTCTTGGGATTTGTAATTGTTACATATTCTTTTGCTATTTAACATGATTGTTTTCCATTGGCGATCTGTGATTGCAGTTTTAAGATCTCGTTCCCATGATTGCCTGCAGCTGTGAGTACTTATATTACTTAAAGAGAACAGTTTATGGTAAATGTAACTTATTTTTTTCCTCTTCAGCTGACGGACCTGGTGGATGATTGTCTCCATCTGCTCTGGTCCATGACCTTCCTTATATTGGGCTACAGAGTTTAAGAAACTGCGTATTTGTAAAAATCGGAAGAAGTGAGTCTTGGGTAGCCCGTACTCTTCCTGAAGTTGATTGAATGATTTCATAGTGCCACCTTTATAGAGATCATTTATTACCTTAATCCCATATGTGTTCCATTCTTTAAAACCAGAGGTTATTAACAATCGGTGCATAAAAAGAGTATCTTCTATTGTTGGAGCATGCCTTCTTTACCTTTATCCATGTGCTTAGGATGTTACTTATTATAAAGTTGTCCCTGATGCTCGATGCTTGTTTAACATTATTTAAGAATGGTATGCTTGACAATGAAAATGTGTTACATCCTTGCAATTCGAAGTCGAACCATATTGATTTGGGGTCTTGTGCCACCCATTCTGATACATTCTTCAGTTGTACAGACCAGTGATAGTATTAAAAGTTTGGTACTGCTAGACCCCCATTTACCACTGGCAGTTGAAGTTTCTCCAGCCTCATTTTAGGACATCTGTTTTTCCAGATAAACTTAGATATGCTCCTATGCAGGTCTTTAAAAAAGCTACTTGGGATGTCATTTGGTATCATTTGTAAGGGATATACAATTCTTGGGAGTATATTCATTTTAATAACGGCTATCCGACCCAGCCAAGAAATTGGAAGTGGCATCCATCTTAAATCGAGTTTCACCTGTTTAAGGATAGGAGACAGATTCATCTTCACCAGATCTTCCAGTTGGTAGGAAATCTGGATTCCCAGATATTTAAAGCCATTATAAGATAATTTAAATGGAGATAATATACCATTCTCTGGGTCTCTACTGCCTCCTAGTGGTAAGGCAGTAGATTTACCCGCATTGATCTTATAGCCCGAGAGACTACTAAATTCATTGATTGTTTCTAGCACAGAGGGAATTGATTGTTTAGGATTACAAATAAATAGCAGTATATCGTCCGCATATAATGAAATAATATGCTCCATTTTCCCACTGTTAATACCACTAATTTGTGGGTTTGTTCTAATAGCCTCGGCCAGAGGTTCAATGGCAGTGGAAAACAGAAGCGAGGACAGTGGACAACCTTGACGAGTGCCACGCCCGAGAGTAAACCGGGCTGAAGTGAGACCGTTAGCCATAACCATTGCTTGTGGAGAGGTGTACAGTAATTTTACCCAACTTATAAATGTATTACCCAGAGAGAAACTTTCCAAAACGCTGAACATATATTTCCATTCGATTCGATCGAACGCTTTCTCAGCGTCTAAGGAAACCACCATAGAATCTAGAGGTTTATTTTTGGCATATGAGATGACCCCCAACAGACGCCTCACATTAGTGTAGGAGTCGCGACCTTGCACAAATCCTGTTTGGTCAGGCCCGATAATAGTGGGTAGGATGGGGTCGAGTCTTTTAGCTAAGAGCTTGGCCAATATTTTGTTTTCCACACATTGCAGACTAATTAGTCTATATGAGGAAGGTTCCTCTGGATTTCTACCTGGCTTTGGTATTAAGGCAATTGACGCCGTCTGTGTTGATTCAGGTAGCTTTTGATTCAGGATGGAATATTTGTACATTTTACTTAGGAGTGGAATAAAAATGTCTTTGAATGTTTTATATATTTCTGGGGGAAAGCCGTCTGGGCCAGCTGCTTTCCCAGAAGGAATGTCATTAATAGCTTCCTCTATCTCTGTAAATGTAATTGGCTTATTTAAAGCCAGTTGTTGTTGATCATTAATTTGTGGAAGGTTTAAATGTTCTAAAAAGCTTTTTATTTGAGAGTCGCTTTTATTTATTTCTGATGTATAAAGTGATTTGTAATAATTGGTAAATATAGCATTGATCTCTTCAGATTTAAAACAACGTTCTCCGCTCGAGGTTTTCAGACATGAGACAGAGTTATGACTCTTATGGTTGCTTAAAAGTTCAGAGAGTAAGTTTCCTGGTTTGTTCCCATATTCATACAACTTTTGTTTTTTTAGAAAATAATAGTTTCTCAGATTGTTGGGAGATTAAGGTATTAAGAGCAGCCCTCACAACAGCCATTTTTTCGTAGTTTTCTTTATTTGGATGCTGTTTATGTATTAAGGACATCTAACTGTATATTTCATGAAACCTTTGTAATGTACGATCACACTAAATCAACATGTCTTTTTCTCACTAATAGAAAAAATAGAAAATACAAATAACACATAAAGCTAAAAAGTCTACTACCATGTGATCACTATCACTACATTCCTCTTTTTCCTTTTTGGTAAATATTCTAAAGACTCCCATTGTTTGATGGCTCACATATAGCAGATAGTCTTCACTGCTCTGCTGCAGTGAAATATCACTCAAACCTAACAAGCAGTGACTGAATGACAGGCCTTCTGATGCACACACTAGAGACAAACCACACTGAGCCCCAATGCCTCCTACTGTATAATCAAGACGAAAGGCAAGAGTCCAACCTTCAAAGAGCAGAGCGATCACAGCTTCCCTTAAGGCCTGTTATGGCTATAGGTCAGCAGTCCAGCTCACTTCCAGACAACAAGAAAGACATGGTTTTATTTTGTTGACTGAGAGGTGGTTGTGCCTCGCTCTGTGTGTGTGTGTGTGGTTGGGGGGGGGGGGGGCTGAGAGAGAAGTAGAATAGAAGGGAGAAAAACCCAGGTGCTGACCCTGACTGTGACTGACCTTTCCCTCCCAGTTTGTTTTTGCTATCTCTACGTCTATTGGGTATCTATGTTGTAGGGCTGTAATAAGTTAGACCAGGATAAAAGTGATTGGCTGGGCTATCTGCCTGTCTACCTACCTCACGCAGGTAGACAGGTAGTGCTGGCAAAAGCCATGTTCATTGTGATAATATTTGTGAGAGTGGCTTCGGAAGGTGGCCGGAAGGGAAGGAGCCGTCAGTGTTGCCGACTTTCTCGCTAGATTTAGCGACTTTTGGAGCTAGTGCTGCGAGCTACGTTTATCGGAGAAGAGTTGGCAACACTGGGCTGGGTATTCTTATTGGTTTCTCCAATGTCGCTATCGTCATATCATCCAATCGTTGTTGCTCTACCAATCAGTGATCCTATCGCAGAGGATTGAAGCTTCATTCAAAAACATTTATCAGAGCTTCAATTCAAAGCCCCTATCTACCCTTTTTATTGCAGAGCAAAGTTTTGGTGAGCAGCCATATGGAGGACGGAGATGCAAAGTGTCACACCCATGGAGAAGAGATGGTAAACTGGTTTGTAATTGTGGATTTAAAATTCACTCATCCTGATTAACTGGGCTCAGCGGGTGGACACCAGCAACTTCTCTCAATGCACTCTAAGACGCATTCTTTATCATCGTTAGTTCGTTAAAATTGCCTTAATATTGGCCCATAAACTCATCATCGATCATCCTCCCAATCGTCGATGTATGATCCGATTGATAATCGACACAAGCATTTTAGTAAGAATTTAGGGGATCTTTTGGCAGAAATAGAATATAATACTCATAACGAGTCCACGAGCACCGCGATGTTTCTACAGTAGCCCAGAACGGACAAAACTGGTTCTAGAAACCTCAGCACTCGCCACAAATCCGACTTCTTCTTTGAGTCTCTCAGGCAACAATAGTGGTAAATCTGAGCCAACACTCAGGATGAGCTCTATACTATAGTGTTATCAAAAGCAACTTTACCATGAATACTGTGGCCATGAAAAAGTGTCCTTTAAAAGCGTGTAGGTACATCGCACACATCCAAACAGCAGTTCACGCTCTGTTGTCAATCAATGCACCAACAAGTTGTTTGTCATTGCCTTTCAAAACGTTTGATAGTTTCGTTGTGTTCCGTACACCGTTACTGGATGACGTCATCACGAGCATACGACATAATGACACAAAAGACAGAAGCCTTAGCTTCCCTCTGCAAAGGAAAAGAATGCTCCAGCTATTAAGAGTTTTACTTTGCATCCAATCAAACAGGGTCACGCAAACTACACAATCAATCATTTAGACAAACAGCTTTTTCTGTCCAGGGATCTACGTGGGGAATTCCTTACCTACAACTGGCTGGGATCAACGAAGAGGGTTTAGTTATGTATTCATGAATCATATAAAGGCTCCTGTGTGTGGCATTGGCTTACGCTGCAGACTTGTCACCATACAAACAAACATGAACTAAATAATGGAGCTGAGTGCATTGCATCAATCATTCAGGGTCAGATGACGATGGACTGACAGCCCAGTTGTCACGGCGTTTGCACAACATCATTCGCGGCCGATGTGTAACATTTTTCTGAAATGTATTTTTGGCTCAAAAGCACCAACGTAACACTCGTCCCGTGGTTTCCAGAAACGTAACGTTTCTTTCCAGCGCCAGGGTCAGGGCCGACTAGCGTACATACTGGCCCCATGCAAGTGTCCGACTTTGATTCATCTCCCTTCACTCCCTATCTTCTCTCCCCTCTCTTCCCCCTTTCTTTCGAGGGCTTATAAAATAAAAGTTCCTTTCATTGTTGAAGCCGCACAGACAAATTGTTTGACAAAGGCAGTCTGTGCAGCACTGCAGAGGAGAGAATTATTTCTTACTTATCACTCCTCTGATATCCCTCCCCACCAGCCCTGCTTAATTCTTTGCCTTTACCCCCCCCCCCCCCCCCCTTTCTTCCCCTCTACTCATTTGGCATTAACATATAACTGCTGTGAGCCTTGACGTAAACACAACGGGAGGCTGACTGTGTGTGTGTGTCTGTACATGTAAGCCGGGGGTGCCTTTGATCCGATAAAAACCTCTAATTTGGATGGTTTACATACTTTCCTTTCCCTCCGTTTCGTCCACTTCCCATTTACATTTGGCTCCGCTCCGCCGTTGGAGACCCGCAGCGGAGTCTCGGCGGCGTGGACCGAGCCAACGCTCTACGAGGAGGAAATGTTTTGACAATTGGCTTTGTCGAAATTTGGTTTGAGATTTCTTCATCGCCTTGCGCGGCGGACCATTAGATTAAGGCCGCGCTTGTGTAAATCCTTTTCACTCCTCACATGATTGATGTTCTATTTCAAAGTAAAGCAACAACAAACAAGTTTCCGCAGAGCGAGGGCTTTTGAATAGCGTGCCATTCATCACTGGCATGCCCGGCCTTTTAAACGACTGCCACATAATGTTTTCAGACTCGGTTATCAAAAGATTTATATTTTAAAGAATTTTCCCTTTTAATTTTATTCAAATTGATTTGCATTTCCTTAAAGATTCTTTTTTCTTCTTCTTGAGTTGAATACACAGAGTAGAAACAAAACCACAGCAGCCTTCGAAGATTAAAGTGCAGCAAGTCTTCATATTTCTAACAATGTCAGAATTACAATGAAAACAAATGGGAATGTGTACATTTCAATGTGCAAGTATTGACTCTGTCTACAATGCTACACATATGAATATGTATGCTAATGAGCAACCTTTCTTCACACAGGCAACCGTAATGCCTGTGTGAAGAAAGCTGATGGTTCAGTGCATGGAGCCCAATGCAGAATACACAGTATGACAATATATGCACAAAAATTACCAAAGTTCACGAGCGCGAGTTCCGCTTGTAACCTTTCAGCAACATGCGCTAAGCTTACCACAACAATCTGATCGGCGAGCTCAAATGAAACGCCGAAGACCCACTTGCATGTTCCCGATCATCTACTGCAGCTCCAAAGAGTGAGTTGTGTATGAGACGAGGACGGTGTGTCGGCATTGATCCACCATTGTAGGGGATGTGAATGGAAACTAATTAAATTACTTTTTTTTAATCATTCTATTTATTTGGGTATTTTCAGTTTCAGCCTTTCTGTTTTACAATCTATTGTGACCTGTTGCTTGTTGGGGAAGTGTTTGTTTGAGTTCTTACCAAAGCTACCAGAGGGCAAAATGCTACCTAAGTTTCAAGCAGGAGGATCGTGTCTGTCTATGACACTTGTACTACTGTTGAGTCAGGTGAAATGATAATAAACTGTTGTTTTTCCAGCTAATGGTACGTCTTCCACTAAAGCTTGATTCAGTGTTCGCAGGGCTAAACTTTCTGCCCTTCATCTTCAGGTTTTCACCTGTTAATGCAAATCAAAGATTTTTCTTCTTCAAAAACGCGGATGGGCGGAGTAGATGGAGAACTTTGACGATGTTGGTTTGCTGCGTCGGGAAAACACTCGGATCGTAACAAGCAGTGGCGGGCCGTGCCTGGGCCTTCAGTGCTGTCAGTTGAACCACCTAATAACCTCATTATGACGCCACAGCTACGCTTATTATTTGTTTCGTTTAAGAATGAATGTATTCGTCTGTCAACACCGCGAGGGGAAGTGAGTCCACTTGAAAACACATGAATCTTGTTAGGTCCATAACTTTTGAACACAGGGAGAAATCGCCCCCCTCCCTGCAGGCATGTGCTCTCAATCGCCTCCAAAACACAACAGCAGGTTTAAGTCAAAATCAAATGGATTTATTATCCAAGAAGCACAAACAGTTACAAACCGAATCACACCATTAACAACAAAACAAACTTATATATAAAATGGAAGTGAGGCCCCGTCCGGGCCACACAACAGACAGTAGTGTCTCCCCCATGCTCCGGAGGAGCTCTGACTCTCTTCCCCCCTTCCAAGATCCTTTGTCCCTCCAAAGTTACATCTCTCAGCTCATCGATCAGCTCATTGATTGGCTGAAGTCCAATAAGCCCCTCCTTGGCCCTTGGCCCATTGTCCTAAACTTCACACCTCACCCAGCCACTTTCACACAACCCCCCCTCCAGCACATTCCTCAAACACCCCTCTTTCACTCAATGCATGAAATGACAACACTCCTTGATTCAAAACCTTTACAAGTAAAAACTTAAATTCCTCACAATCTTCAAAGATTGCTCCACCTCACAGAATCGCCTGCCATTTTGTCATTCATTCTACCAGCGGATTGATATCAGTCACAGACATGTAGCACAACATGTTGCTGATGTTGGCATATATAGACAGATAGATAGATAGATAGATAGATAGATAGATAGATAGATAGATGTAAACTTTATTCATCCCCAGGGGGAAATTCATTTGTAGCAGCAGCAATTTACAGAGTAAAATATAAGGTATGGAATGCACAATATCTACAGTACAATAAAATAACAGAGCAGATATTGAATTGAAGGAAAAGATTCATAAAAAATAAAAAATAAGCTGGAATAGAATAGAAATAGAAATGCACAGTATATACCATGAATATAGTGGTATTAATTAAATAAAATTAGCAACTAGTAAACTAAACTAAACAACCTGGACAGTAGAGCCAGGATCACCAACAACAAGCAACAACCGTGTAGCTTTGTTGTAGTCATGTGAAGGACGATGATCAGGCCCGAGGTGTTTTATTATAAAGTCTAATAGCAGAGGGCAGGAATGTTTTTCTGAATCTGTCCTTGTGACAGCGGAGCTGGATCAGTCTGTTGGAGAAAGTGCTCCGCTGTCCCTGCAGGAGGTGATGGAGAGGGTGGTCCGGGTTATCCAATATGGATAATAGTTTCTTCAGTGTCCTCCTCTCCACCACCTCTTCCAGACTGTCTTGTTTGCAGCCGATGATGGAGCCGGCCTTCTTTACTAGTTTGTTAAGTCTGTTGGTGTCTCCGGCTCCAATGCTGCTCCCCCAGCACACTACAGAAGTACAGTGCACTGGCCACAACAGACTGGTAGAACATCTCCAGCATCCTGCTGCACACGTTGAAGGATCGAAGTTTCCTCAAGAAAAAGAGTCGACTCATCCCCTTCTTGTACACAGCGTTGATGTTGTTCTTCCAGTTCAGTCTGCTGTCGATGGAGACACCCAGGTACTTGTACTCCTCCACCATGTCCACATCCTCTCCCAGAACTCTCAGCGGTTGTGGAGCCGTCGTCCTCCTCCTGAAGTCGACCACCATCTCTCTGGCCTTGGCCACGTTCAGACGCAGGTGATTTCTACCGGCCCACTCCACAAAGTCATCCACTACTGCCCTGTACTCCTCCTCCCGTCCGTCCCTTATACACCCAACCACTGCAGAGTCATCAGAGAACTTCTGCAGATGGCATGACCCCGAGTTGTACTGGAAGTCAGTGGTGTACAAGGTGAACAGGAAGGGAGACAGAACAGTTCCCTGTGGGGCTCCAATATCACTGACCAGCCCATCAGACAGCACACGGCCCAGTCGGACAAACTGCGGTCTGCCCGTGAGGTTGTCAGTGATCCAGGAGACGGTGGACGCGTTCACCCCCACCACCCGCAGCTTCTCACTCAGCAGCACTGGTTGGATGGTGTTAAATGCACTGGAGAAATCAAAGAAAGTGATTCTCACAGAGCCACCGGATCCATCCAGATGCGACTGAGCTCGTTGCAGCAGGTAGATGATGGCGTCGTCCACCCCCACATGAGGCTGGTATGCAAATTGCAGAGGGTCCAGTGAGGATTTCACCTGTGGCCGGAGGTGGGCCAAGACCAGCCTCTCCAGCACCTTCATCACATGAGATGTGAGGGCAACTGGTCGGTAGTCATTGAGGCCAGATGGTGTCGTCTTCTTCGGTACAGGAACCAGGCACGACGTCTTCCACAGCACCGGGACTTCCTCCTGCTTCAGGCTCAGGTTGAAGAGGTGTTGCAGGACATTAGGCCATATCCACATTACTCCGTGTCTCGTTGGATGCAGAGTTCTCAAATAGAACCGATCTCCGTCCACGCGGGAGTTTTCAGCATTATTCGCAAGTTGATCTGCATCCACACGGCAGCCGTCGAAGGCGGACAGCACGTGACCATTAACGTACACTGGGCATGCGCGTGATGGTGTAAACAGGAAGTGGATTGCTTGCTTAGTTAAAAAAAAATATGACAGAGTAATAAAGTAGTCTTTAATAATGAAAGGTTGTATTTTATACTTAAGATCTTCCTCTATAAACTCAAACAGACACAGTTCGTGGAAAGTTTTAGAAGTTTTATTTTTCAGACGTAGTTACAGCGCTGCGGTTCTGTCTGTCTATATCTCTCTCTCTCTCTCTCTCTCTCTCGCTCTCTCACACATCAACTTTACTTTAAAATCAACACTTACACGGAAACGTTTACTCGATTATGGTCCATAAATGTGGTCAACACACGTCGATCACTCGCTTCCATGTGTTGTTGTCGTGGGGGGCTGATGAATGTAACGTTAGCTCCGCCATTGGGGTATTCCTTCATGAGATACGGCATCAGGGGATAAGCTGGGTCACCCAGCAGAAAAAACAGGGGCATCATCTTCGCCCTCTATCAATTCTTTAGGGCATTTGCTCCATCTTTTAGGGAACAACATCATGCAACAGGTCAGACTCGCTAGCTTCTAAGATAATTTTAACATTACCGCCAATGGGGAAATGCTAACCGCGATTAGCATTAGCGAATATAATATATCTTCGTACATCTTTTCATGCTCCATAAAGAAATACTTGCAGACTAAGGTCTCTCAAGGCTTCCAAACGGAAGAAGTAAAACGAATCAGCGTCGATCACTCGTCTCTCACTCGTTTCCTCTGTGTTGTCCGTTTGTAGCTGTAGCTCTGAATAGCATTTATTGCTAACTGTAGCTTCAGACAGCCGCTCCGTGGGGGCTGATCGCCGATGGTCAGCAGCTCGCTCATCGCTTGAAGAACAGCTCGCCTCCTCCGCATGTAGGCATTAGCAGCATTGTAAAATGATGAATTTAACTCCACAATAGCTGCTAGTACAGACAACACAGCAAGCAAGGCTCATCCTCCTCCTCCTGTTGAAATGAATTGCTGCTGGTCGCCGGCTGTTTGTTTTCTTCCGGGTACGGGTCACGTGATAGTGAGTGTGACGAATCAGGGACGGAGACGTCATGGCTGGTAATAACCAATCCAGTAGCGAGCACGGGTGTGGGCTAATTTTTTTCTAACAGACATCCGTATCCGACGTCTACACCGAACCAAAACCCCGGAGTTCTCAAATAGCTCCAACCTCGGCGGAGTTTTCAGGTTCCTCCTTTTAGGGCGCTCCAAAACTCCGGCGTGGTGTGGCTGCTCAGTGTAAACGTAGGAAAACTGGATTAGTGTGGACATGGCCTTAGACAGCTGGATGCCGCAGGTCTTCCGGACCCTGGGGCTGATTCCATCAGGTCCCGCAGCCTTGCCTTGGTGGAGTCTCTCCAGCTGTCACCTGGCCAGTCGTCACAGAGAGGGGGGGGGGGGGGGGGGGGGGGTCATTAAGTCCGTGGTGGCAGCCCCCTGGTTGTCTGCCTCCCACCTTGAAGCCGGTTATCTGCTTCATCCCTGTCCACACCTCCTTCACGTTGTTCTGCTGGAGTTTGGCCTCCAGCTTCCTCCTGTAGGTGTCCTTGCACTCCCTGAGCTTCACCCTCAGGTCAGGCTGGACTGTCCTGAGCTCCGCCCTGTCCCCAGACCTGAAAGCTGCCTTCTTCTTGTTAAGAAGAACTTTCAGGTCACTGGTAATCCAAGGTTTATTGTTGGGAAAGCAGCGTACGGTATGGTATGGCGGACTGTTCGCAGAATTTAATGTATTCAGTGATACAGTCCGTCATGCTGTTGAGGTCCTCCCCATGTGGTCCACAAAGCACATCCCATTCCGTAGACTCAAAGCAGTCCTGCAAGGCGTCGATTGCCTCCTGAGACCACCTCCTCACAGCCCTAGTGGTCACAGGCAGCCTCTGCACCAGAGGAACATACCTGGGTGTCAACAGGATCAGGTTGTGATCGGACCTGCCGAGGGGGGGAAGGGCAGTGGCACTGTATGCATCCTTAGCATTAGCATACAGAAGGTCCAGAGTTTTATTGTTCCGAGTGGGGCAGTCAACATACTGGTGGAATGTTGGCAGGGCTTTATCCAGAGTGGTGTGATTAAAGTCTCCCATAATAGTCAAGAATGCACCTGGATGTTGAATCAGCAATCCAGACACAGTGGAGTGGATGGTGTCCACTGCTGCCTCAGCGTCAGCTGATGGGGGGACGTACACAGCCACAACAATGGCGGACGTGAACTCCCTCGGCAAATAATATGGACGCATCCCCACGGCCAACAGTTCAATGTCCGGGCTACAGAAGCGTTCCTTCACACACACATGGTTGGGATTGCACCACCTCTCGTTCACATACACTGCAATCCCGCATATACCCATAACTTTTGAACGGTTTGAAAGAGAGTAATTTAGACGATGCTGATCGTCCTGGGGTCGAATCACGAGGCTCCTACATGTATTCATCCGCCATGTGCGATCCCTGCTCCGTGATGAGAGAACTATACAGCGAGCATAGTTCGTCGATTTTTGGCCAAAATTATGGCAAATCTTCTAGATATCTTCCAGATATGATATTAGTTCATGTATAATTGTTTGCAGTGTATAAAATGGCTTACACGACGTTGTTACCCATACGTTCTTTGTTAAGACGGTATGTAGCATGTGTGTAGCAGTCATTATATTCGTTTCTGAAAAGTGCATTTTATGACACGCTCTTCGTAAACCGTCTCGCTCTGTGCCCAAATTGGGGGACTCTCGTAGCCCATGTACACTTTAACTTTAACACTTTAACTTTACTTAATCACTTTAACTTAAACACTTTAACTTAAACACTTTAACACAAACACTAACTTAAACACTTTAACTTCAACACTTTAAATTAACTTAAACACTTTAACACTTTAACTTAAACACTTTAACTTTAACACTTTGCGCGTTGTATATAGACTGCTGCCGCTTCACGTGTCTTCTTGTTGCTGTGCCACGACTAAATGTGTCCCAGAGCAACATAGGACGTAACAATAGTTCCTTTCACATACAAACCAAGCAAAAATCCATATTCATTAAAAAGTTGTACAAATAATAATATATGAACAAGCATATTAAATAATGACAAAAATAATATTTATTGCAGTTAAAGCTACTGCAGATGTAAAAACAAAAGCAGTTCACTTCCCAAAGCTGCTGTTCACTATTTAAAGGTGCCCTGTGGAGTTGATATTTATTTTCAGCGTTACTCACCAAAACACAATGGATTTATCCTGGACTATTTCAGAATCTGTATTATTTACATCCATTTTTACTATCTTAGCTTGAAAGTCTTCATCTTCACTGTCCTTGTTGGCGCATCGCAGCGTATCTTGGCATATTACTGCCACCTGTTCATCAGTGGAATGGTGCAAATCTATCGGAAGGACCGGTCACGTGCACGCATGCACGAGTTGAAATAACAGGGATTGAAAATTGATTGGCTATCAGCCCCGTAACGCTACTAGAGGTCAGATACTCCACAGGGAAGCTCTCGGGGTGAGCCCGGACAGCCTGAGAAGGAAACTCATTTCAGCCCCTTGTATCCATGATGTCATTCTTTCAGTCGGAGCTCGTGACCAGAAGTGAACATTGGAATGACGTTCTCGAATGTTCTGTGGCGCTCAAAAGACAGCAAATGTGTAGGGTGACGAAGAGATGGGAAATGATTTGGAGACAAAATGGTACCAAATATGTGTATATATAAGAATAAATAAAGAATGAATTAAATGTATAAAACATTTATGAATAGAACAGAATAATGTGTATTATTAAATTTCACAATACATCTGAATACTTTTTACTCCCTCAATTATTCATTTATGTCATTTTGTCATTTTCCCAACTCCATAGAATCCAACAAAACACCCCCACTCATACACACCCTCTGAACACACTTATGCTAATGCATGAACACATCTTTTATTTATGTCCATGTGGAAACAATAAGTTATAAAACAAGGATAAAGGATCAGGGTATAATAACACATGGACATACAGAGGAACAATCCCTGGTTATCAACACGGACGTCTGGCAGTATACCAAGAAAACAAACGGATTTAAGGGCTAAGGAATATAACACACTTCTGTCTCGTTACACACACACACACACACACACACACACACACACACACACACACTATCAATGCTCTCTTCCTCCCATTCATTAACTATTCCTTTCAGTTAATTAAAGGTTACTCAGATGGAATAAGGCTTATCTGGAGAGTCACTCCCAGCTAACTGCTGACACGCACACACACACACACACACACACCTAAACACACATTCAAATTGGACTCCTCACTGCGACAGCCATTCATCTGGCTTATCTTTCTGGAAAGATGATCAGATCTGCATCAAACGCACACACACAAGGAATCTTTGTCTCCGCTTGCTTCTTCTTTCTCCTCTACCTCACACACTGACGATACACTACGCGCACACTGAGGTGAGTGTTTGAGCACATACGATAAGATGTGCTGTCGTCTGCAATAATAATACAAAAATCACATGAGCGAACGTATTTGGCGTATGCGCGAGGTGACGCGGTTTTGTTAACGTAACGGATTACCGTAAAAACACGCTCCGAATGCGACAGCAAGCCACCTGTGTAAAGGGGTTCCTGTGTGGCAAAATCCACCTTTATGTTTTGGTGCACGTGTCGTTGTTTTACCTTGCTCACCGCCGGTCACAACAAATTGTTTTTCCCATCGTGTAGAAAAGCCAAGCTGTGCCGCGCTGCTTGTGTATTTAAAAACCGCATTTTGCCAGTGACAGGGGCCCCATGCTGAGTTAAATGAAGGCATTTATTCTCCCGACTGAAATCGGGGCCTGGAGATATGCTTTCATTAGGACCACGATTAGCATAGTGCTCGTTACCGCTGGGCCTGTTCGCGAAACAGAGCTGTCTGTCTGTGTCTACATGTCCCCTCATTACAAAACAACACGGAAATCAGCTGTAGAACGGAGCGATGCCCGTCGCAGACAGGACCATAGGTTGGAGCTGTGGGGGAAAAGATAAATAAATAAGGTTTAATGGCGAGAAAAGAACGATGGCTGATTTTAATGCGCCCGAGCGTATGTGCAAATAGGGGAGAGATCCGCTGACGTCGGGTATTTTCATCTTCCGGTCCGCTGTGGTCGGTTAACAAGAGAAAAACAGACAATAGTCTAAATAGTTCAGTGGAAATTATTCACAGACAAACTCTGCTGTCAGGCTCTCATTGGTATAATTAGAAGACAGGTTGTGATGCTACACGGTGGTTTCTGGCTTTAATCATTTCATCTGTCAGTTTTGAAACACAGCCTGAAATGAATTGTGAAAGTTATGTCTAATATAAGCTTTTAGATTATTTTTTCCCCTCAAATGAATCCAATATTGACCAAGGTAACTGATTGTTTATCATCAACGCTGAAGCTGTGACGCGTGAAGCGTGATGAAAAGCTCCAGAACAACTTCTTAATTGACTTTGCGAGGTTGTTTACTCCCCCTTCGCCGTGATTCAAGCTACCCACCCACTGTGGCTTCTATTATGTAGGTGGGAATAAACAATCTCGCCACGAAGTCAATTAAGAAGTTGTTCTGGAGCTTTCGATCACATAACAAGATCCCGCACAGCAGATGGGAGTTTTTCCAAAGTTGCCATGGAATTCATGTAGATGTTCAAATTGGAAACTGAAGTTCAGAAAGCAGTCGGATTGTCAGTGTTTTTAGTTCTGTGCTTGTCTCACAAAAGTGCCAACACAAACGTCTGTATGTCAATATACAAGAGATACGGCAAGGAGTTTTAACATTTAATGGAACCAGTCCTATCTGTAATGACATTGTAGATAATCAGAGTTGGACTCTCACTAGTCAGAAAGGTCATTTAAGATATTTGCACTAAGAGTGGGAGTGGCCATCGAGAGAAACAATATATATGTTGAGGCCACAGTTTGTGCACAACATGTAATTAGTTCCCTGAATTCAATTAAATTGTTCCCAAGTTTAATTAATTTGTGCGCACAAGATAAGCAGAAAGCAGACAGCCAACACAGCGCAACACCTTTTACTTTCGAACTGACGTCCACAGTTACACACGGCAGGCTGGCGGTTACATTTCATTCAACCAGCATCGCTGTTAAATGAATTATGTGATAGAGATTGGCCAATATGGTAACAGTAATGCTCTTCTATAACCTATGAAATAATGCGCCATGTCCATGCTCTCTTTGTGTATGACCTCCTGATTGTCTTATTAATTCATATTCATATTACTCATTTATTTTTGTCATATTTGGTATTATTTAATTATCTTTTTTGTTATTTTCAATTTTTTTGTCCAAAAAAAAACAATTGTCATTACGGACCCCCTTAGAAACCAGATGGCACATTTTATTAAAGGGTTATACCTGATAAAGAATTTCCATATATAAAAATGTATTAATTTGATCTATATTATAAAGTTTTAAGTGATTTACAAATAAGCACAAAGGGGGGGGGGGTGCAGTGAGGTGCCTTACTCTGGCTCTCTGTTTACACTCTTATCTGATCTTAGCTAATTTCAGATATCAACAACATATTTGAAATAGAACTCTGAAATCATAATATCCGTAGTGAAAGTTGTATTAGTCACAATGTACTTTGGATACTAGTAAATGGTAAAAGGACTTGTATACGACCACTCAAAGTGCTTTAACACTACATGTCATTCACCCATTCACACCCAATTATACACACATTCAAAACGATTGGATTGTAGATGTCGGATATGTTTTTCCTAGTAAAAATTATATTGCAAATATCCAGAAAGTATGGAAGAGGTTATCTGAAATTGAAAGTCCAATACTTCAATGGCAATAGTGACGTAAGTTTACTTAGATAGGAGGAAGGTGATTATGAATAAATGAATGGTTCATTTTTACTCTAATCTGCAATACATATCCAGTCCACCTATTCAATGTTAAAATGGGTTTCCATATATTTCGTGTTTTTTGATTATTATTAGTTAATACCGATATTACACATACTGAGGAATCAACATGGAAGAACCGAAAACAAGCAGCGATACCTTTAGACAGAATTGAGGAAAATATATTGTCATCAATCATCAGTTATCAATGTCATTATGTCACAGATGTGGTCCGACTTCCCTGTCCTGTCAGAGTCATGGACTTTATCTGTGAAATACAAATTCTCATTTCTGTATTTTATACGCTCATGGCCCATCGCTCTTGCAGACCTGATGGTGTCATGATGGTGAACATTTATGACCAAGGCAGTGTGCAAAATACCCAATGGCAACCCTGGCCAACCATTGTTCAGCTCACGTTGTAACAATGCAGAATTGGTAATAACCTTTAAATCGTTCTTTGGCAGAATCTGGATTCATTCATTGTTCAAAAGAGAAAAGGTCTGAGGACGTTTCATCGTCTTCTAGAGAGCAGATGTTCTGGTGTTTAGCCCTGATGTGGCCCAATCTCCTCAAATAAATCAAAGAGAGAATGTCTAAGTAGTTCCCAGGCCATTGAGACAGCAGGCTTGTTTTAATGTCTCGGAAAACTGGCACTACACATTGATTCAGCCCTGCCTGAGATATTGCCTAATGCTTTTAGATTCCCTCGTGCTTTCACAGTGTCTCATTTCTCGTCTCTCACACAGTTCTCATTACTGCAGTGACACGGTTTGCACATATTCCAAGCGCTCACTGGCCTTTTTATTAAAGCTTCTGTCAGTGTATCCAAAGTGTATCGTTGGCTTCACCTTCCCGCCTCTCAGTTAGTGAAGTCGTCTCCCAGCAGCTGTCATTTATCTTGATGAGCCGTCCTACATGAGCCTGTGTAAAGCCACCACCGGCGTCCAAGAGGCCAGAGGAGAATGCACCCAGTCCACATCTCACCAGCAGCACTGAGGTTCAGCTTTTTCACTGTGTGCTTCTTTCTTTCCTTACGTCATCCTTGGTTGGAATTGCTACCTTCATGTGGCTACTAGCTCAACCACAACGTTGATAATGGATAAGTTGTTTTTAACATCCTTTGCTAATGTTTCAATAAAATAATGACTTTCTACCATATCTGCCCAATGCAAGTGCGGTATGGTTAGGTTAGGGGTGAGTCAGTTTCTTATGGAACTACTTTAGCAGGATTGAGCTGTAGCAGGAAAGGTAAGAGGTAGTTGTTCCAAAGTCAAACGTTAATGTGGAAATGATAAAAGGGATGCTAATTACTTTTAATTTTAACCCTCGTTAACCGTTCATTAACCGTTAACTGCATGCTGTGGTTGAAGTGCCCAAAAAGCTGCCCAGCTGCAACGATAACCAGATGTGCAAACGGGCTTCGTCCATCATTTATTGCCAGCTGCAGTGTCCATGATCAAAAGAGGAAACTGAGTCTGACGTTGACCTTTTTGGGAGAGTTAAAAGCCACTTTTTGCGTACATTGTCGTGGACACAGCAGCCCAGTAAAGTCGCCTCCGTATCAATGCGTTGAGCTGAGAGTTTGTCAGTTGTATGTCAGCCTGGCACTCTTGTCAGTTTCCGCCAGTGAGTGTCTGGTAGAGAGAGAGCGTGTGAGGATGAGTATGACGTTATCAGCGATGTTTCAGCTGCTGTAGCAGTGCGTGCGTGCGTGTGTGTGTGTGGGGGGTTTACTTTACAGTGAATAAATGCTGAAACTCCTCAAGACCCAAGCCAAGTTTCTGTCTCGCTTGCCAGCCACCTGCAACCTGCTGATCAAAGTTAGAGGAGTTATACCCAAAGGTATCAAGAACTCCAGCTCAGGCGCACTTAAAGTGGGTTAAGGTGGTAGTGACCAGCTATGTCATTTCAGCCTTTTTTCTTTTTAGCTGTTTAACTGATAGAATTAATCCGTCAAAGTTATGATTGTTGGTTAACTATTAACATCTCTAAATATGTTTTATTCATAGAGTACTTTCAATGGAACTCCAAGATACTTTACATTTGTAAAATTGATAAAAAGAGACATAAAAACATAAAAATCACAGAACCTGACCACGCATCATGACACATTAGAAGTAATTCTAAAAGATGGGTTTTGAGTACAACACGCCAGGTGTGTATGCTTTTTCATAAAGTGGCTGTAATCTCAGTCAATCATTTCAGATAATCTTTATGGTTCTCTCCTACAGCTCTGTATGATACAGTCAATGTGATAGACAAGCACACAATATACCTAATGTGTATATTCATTATTAATGTATAAACACACAAATAATGCCCTCTAACACACAGTTATACACATATCGTTATAATTAAGTTTATTCATTCTGCTAATCCAAATGTAGACAGTAGTAACGTCTTGTGGTTATGATGATCTATCAAAGAGTGATATTTAAATTAGATGATATAGTTCTCTCAGCATATACTGCTCTAGTAAGTGGACCTATCTAATGGTTTCTGAAGGTCCATTTTATGAAAAAGGGGAGATTGTGGAGTTCGAGAGCCTCTTAAACTGTGGGAGACCAGCCTTTCCAAAGAGTCAGCCGGTTTCAATTATAATAATAATAATAATAAATCAATTTTCTATAGCGCTTTTCAAGATACCAAAGACGCTTTACAGGGCTGAGACAAATAGAACAATCAAACAAACAAACAAACAAGTTGCGCTGAATGGGTCATGTAGGGGAGGGTAGGGTGCAGGGGTTAGCAGGTGAAGGCGAGGTTGAAGAGGTGGGTTCTGAGGGCTTGTTTGAATGATGGTAGGGAGGGAGCCTCACAGATGAGGATGGGGAGGGCGTTCCAGAGGGGAGGTGCAGCGGCTGAGAAGGCCCTGTCACCCCAGGTCCGGCGCTTGGTCCTGATGGTCTTCAGAGTGTTTGCACCGGCGGACCTGAGGCAACGGGTTGGGGCGTGGACGGAATTATAAACAAAAGTATTTAATACTTCTGAAGCTAAAACAGTCGCATAGTGAAGTACATTATTTACAGTTACATCGAATATGACCCGCTCACCCCGAAAGCGTTACACCCACACAGTGGAACCGGAGCAAGAGGCCGGAAGTTCTTTCTCCCCCGCCTTACATAGTTCAAAAAACATCCCACAATGTTCCTATTGGCTAAATCCAGCTGGCTCCTCCTTCTCGCAGGACACTCGCACGGGTATGACTTGTAATTGCCTGTCTAGAACTCTATCTGTCCCTTACTCCCAACATACTATTCTTTACAGTTTAATACATTCAATGACTGTCTTTTATGGCTTAACACATCTATGATAAACAGTCTGTATAAAGACAAGGATTTGCAACTTTTGGCAAAAACTTCACAAGTGTCATAAACATAGATATAGCGTCGCTACAAATACTAAGATACACTTCTAACTACAAATCACTTCCATCTACAAATTCTAAAACACTTCTACAATTATGAATTATGGAACACTTCTATTATAATTTCTTAAAACACACTTCTAAACCCAAATTTCCTACAGGAGATATGAACCAACAGATTGTCACGGGGTGTGGTGGAGGACTCTAATGCAGACATGACCAGAAGTAGAGTGAAACAGGTCTTTAATGAACCAGGAAAACAGGAACCTTAGATGGAAACCAAGGACGAGATGAGAGACGAGGGTGGAAATCCGACAGGACGAGGCAGGGCAGGCAGACGGGGGAACAGGACGAGCCAAATGGGCGGGTTGACATGGCAATGATCTGGCAAAGGGTGAGTGTGAGGCAGGAGTTTATATCGTGGCTTGAACAGGTGAGGGGAGCTGTGCTGATGAGGAGGGAGTTCTTGATTAGTGATCAGAGGCAGGTCAAGGGAGTTAGGCTGATGATTGTTTTGGGTCCACCCCAGATTCTCCACCCAGTTGGATGTACCCAGAAAGCCTTCGAATCAGATGACTGAACCTACTCAAATGATTTCTTTCACTGCAAAGATGCAGCATTTCTTGTTTGAGCTGCTTCAAGATTTCAAGCCTCCACACCCTGAGGCTAGCCACCTAGTGAGGGAAATTAGAGCACTTGATTTTGTCCTTTCAGTCAAACCAAAACTCCTGACTGTAGGTAAATCAAAGATTTGCTGGTAAATTGGCAGTCCAGTACAACACCACATCACTGATCCCTTATCAGCCCACCTATCACTGTCATGGCCAATCATACTCTTTGTGAACAAGTACTGGGGTTGTCAACTCTGCATAGGGCAGCAGGCAGGAAAAGAGAGTAGGGCCCAAACACAGACACACAGGAAGTAAAAGGATAATTAAAGTTGATTTGAAAAAAGAAACAAAACGTATACAGGAGGTGAGGCTGGTGAGTCCAAAAGTAATGAAAAGTACCACAAGTGAAACAATGAAACAAAAAGCCCGAAAGCTGCCAATATCTAAAAGTTAGTAACAGAGTGTGCAAAGTCCAGAAATTAGCAAAATGACAAATAAAACACAGGGATGAATTGCTCAAAGGCTTAAGGCAGGGTTTTTCAGGCCAAGGACCCCCAAACTGATAGAGAGATGGAGCAGGGCCCCCCGACTATATATATATTGTATAAAATTGTGTTTTATATTAAATGGGCCTAGTGCCATGTATAAACATACCTCTTTATTGTGCATTCAGTACCAAGCTATTCAAATAATACAGAGGTTCATATATTCATGTTTTCATGTTAAACAGGTACAGTGAGTAGGGGGGCCGTACCACTGCCATTCATAAACATACCTTGTCAACTGATACCAATGCCAATATAAACATTGTCTGTCAATTGCATGATAATCATGCACGCAAGCTATTCAAACTGATGTTTTCATTTTAAATGTGGAAACGAAAAATGAGTGATGCCCTATTAGTACCACTGCCATGCATAAAGATACCTGTTATCTTGCATACAATACTGAACTATTAAAATAATGGACACATTCATGTTTAGAGAATTCTTAATTTTTTTTAATTTTTTAAAAATGTTCTAATCAACCAAAGATTTTGCGGACCCCCTGCAGCATGCGGACCCCCTTTTGAAGACCTCTGGCTTAAGGGATACAACCAGGAAACATAGCAGACAAACTAAAAACCATCAGACAAATAACAGGACTATAAATACACAAGAAACTAATCAGACAAGACACAGGAGGGCAGGCTGCAAGCTGATTGGTAGAAGAAACACAAGGGAACAGGAGCAAGGCTGATGAGACTAATACAACAAGAAAAGAAGAGGGAAAACCACAAAGAAGTCAAACAAACAGGACACAAGAGACAGGGAACCTCAAAATAAAACAGGAAAGAAACTAAACACAAACCAAGATCACCTTTAGACCGTTTGTTTCCGTCCAAATCTGCACAAGTTGTTCAACTTGTTTGCATTTTCCTGTTGGTTCGATTTATTTTCACGAAGAAAACAATTCAAGCAAACAAAAATGCATCTCTATAAGCCACGTCAAAACATTCACTCGACTTAGTTGGTCAGATGTGTGTATGGCAGGAATGAGAAAGAAGAAGGTCCTTTCGGCCCAAATATCAAGAAGGTTACAGGCTCCATTGCTAGTCCGGGTCAGAACTCTGCTACGGGAACTATTTAGGTGGGTCGGATTACATGGGCCCACATTCCAAACAGAAATAAACCACTCCAGGATTTGTTTCTAACCACTTCCTCTGAAGGGTCTCGGTGCGGCGTTTCTGGTCCGCACTTGAGTATGATGGCTGTTTTCAAATCTGCCCAAACCAATTGTACCAAAGGAGGAAAACAAATGGGAGTCTGATTCAAGTGGGCTAAACCACCGACTCCTAACCTGAACGGGGCAGTCCACTGTTGTAAGAGTACCACGGCCTAAGACTTGGAGGTGCAGACCCTCATCCCCACCCACTTTACACACAGCTGCAAACCTGTCGAGTGCTCGTCGTGGGTTGTGGTCTCATGAAGCCAACTACAACATCAGCAAAAAGCTGACTTCCAGTTCTGAGGTCAGCAAGGCAAGGCAAGGCAAGGCAAGTTTATTTGTATAGCACATTTCAACAACAAGGTAATTCAAAGTGCTTCACACAAAACCATTAAAAGCATCAAAACATAAGGCAAAGGAGATTTAAAAACAATCAAGAACATTCATTAAAACATTAAAAAAACAGTGTAAGAAATAAAATGCAGTGGTAAAATGCAGAAATGCAGGAAATTGATTAATATATTAATTGAATGTGGTTCAATTAAAGGCAGCAGCAAACAGAAAAGTCTTCAATCTTGATTTAAATGAGCTGAGGGTCTCAGCAGACCTGCAGCTTTCTGGGACTTTGTTCCAGATATGTGGAGCAGAAGCCGAATCCTCTCCATTGTCAGGAAATGTGCTTACCTTATTGAGAATAGAATATAACACATCAGCGTTGTGGCAACAGCCTCCATACGTCTCAAGACACGTGAGGGAACATGATCATTAGAAGTTTCCATGGCAGCATGCACAGCAAATGCAGACTGAATGACTCACCCAGCTTATCGGGTGTGTATGTTATTATCTCTGCTTGGAAATGTCCATTTAACGATTCATGTCAATTTACTTTTTCAAGTATTTATCACGAGTATTTTTACACAGAAAGTGAATGAACTGTTGCAAATGTAAATCGCTGCAATTATTAATAGTTTTGATGCAAAATATTTGTAGATGAAAATTTCGCATTTTTGTGTCAGTTTTAATTTACACTCATTAAACCATGGCACATTTACAATATGCTCGAAGAAAGATTCAGAATTGAACATCCTGTATGAACTAGCATAAATCATTTTCACTCTGGCCTTGGTCTGCCTTGAAACAACCACAAGTCTGATCCCACTGGTACTGATACAGCCCCGAGGCATTTATATTAATTCTGATGTATGCCAGGCTCAGTGCGGTAGTGTTCACACAGCATCACTAGAAAAGAGAAAGCAGTGGTATAAATGTACATATATTTCTCTTTTTGTATGTTGACATTGTTATTTTTACTTAGTATCGTATATTACATGTATATTATTGTACGTTCCACCTCTTGAATTGTTCTCTTTAACAACTGGAGAATCTTAAAAAAATTATTAGAGCCGCTTACTGATGAATAATTGCAATAATCCAGTCTTGAATTAACTAACACATGGACTCATTTTTCTGCATAGTTTCTAAAAAGGATGCGTCTTGATTTTTGAAGTGTGTTTTACGTTGGAGTTAAAGTAAAAATATCCTGACAGAATATAACTCCGAGATTCTTTACGGTGGTGTTGGATGCCAGGGCAATGCCATCTAGAGTAACTCGGTCATTAGATAAGTCCTCTGGAGGTCTTCTGGAGCTCTGTGACTAACTGAATGAAGCGTGCATGGAGGTTTCTTCATTTACATGTACAAACTGGGATCAATCTAATAAATAGGACTTAAACTAGCTTAGTGCTGTTCCTTTAATGCCACACAAATGTTCCTGTCTCTATAATAGGATTTGATGATCCATGGTGTGGAAAGCAGCACTAAGATCAATAATCGATTATGTATCTTTGGTACTTAACTACACGGTAAACATTATTTTAAAAAGAGACTGTATGCATGTTACAAGCATCATTTGTATATTTCTTGTGAACACGTTTATATGTTTATTTTATTTTGAAACAATACTATGCATGTAATGAGCGGAAACTGACACAACATTCCTGGCTAAAACTGATGCTAGAGGGGGTAACGAGAACATCATCGTTTTGAGACTTCAGGCCACTGACCAATGGCGGGTAATCTGTTGTTGGATCGGAGGTGGGAAGGTTAACCAGAAGTGCATTTGCCAGACTCAGCCACTAACGGCAGCAACGAGCCCATTTCACTTTTGAAAACAAATATGGATAAGTTGGCGAAATATTAGATTTATGCTTAATATGAAGTGTTTTCAAACAATATATGTCGGTTGTACAATGCTTTAAGGATAAAAACGTAATAGGTAATAGAAGGGGCTTACGATAATGAAGGTTTCCTAATTTTAATTAAGGAGTTTTTTTAATCCAAACAACATTATCCTAGCCCTGACTATGTCGTTTTTGTGTCTTAACAAACACACTTTAACCACCATGCTGGCAGATACAATTTGATCATTTTAATCTATTTGACATTCTTTCATTCAACAGTCTTTTGTAATAAACTACAAATAATGTTTTGATGTTTAGTTTGGAGGAATTGTTGAGTTGTAGGAGCATGTATGTTATGCTGTCCTATTAACAATAAAAGATCTGAAAATGTAAAACACTAAACAAGTTTTGTCCAATCATATTTGTATATTCACTGTGACATTTATTCCAGATCCTTCCAATTGTCAGGCTGGAGGATCAGATAGCTCATCAGCTGCTACAGTGAACTCCTGCAGACCTCCGAGCCTCCCGTCTCTTCCCTTTTACCTCACGGAACAAAGTGCCTGAAGGATGTCACGACGCACAGCCCAGTGATATTTCACCTTATTCCACAGGTAGAAAAACAGTTGCTGGAGGGGAAGGCAAATACATTTCACGAGTCAGTGAATACGCACAATTACAACTGTCAACAGAGCACACTCACAGGGTGAACTCAAGTGGACAGACAATAACCTTTTTTGGGGGGAATAGTAGGGTGAATGCGGGGGACTTTGCTTTCTAACAAATTGATAAAACGAAATACTGAGCATGCGATCAGCTTGCGTTTTCTCATATTGTCTTTGGCTGGTTTCTGTAACTTAAAGACGGTTGTTTTCTTTATGGCTGTCTGCTTACGTGCTAAGAACATGGTAGGATATCCATGTACATTGGCTCAATAAGGCATTTCAAATTAAATGAACACTCCTTTGGAATTTATTCATCGTTATGTGTTTATTATGACATATCCACCCAACTTCTGGCTTACTATTCAGACTGTAATTGGCATTGATATTTTGCTGATGTTGTTTTTCACAATTAAAGACACGTCAATTTATCTGAGCTTTGGCACAGCGAATAAAGGCATCAACCAATCACTTTGTGTAGAATGAGTTGAGTTGTGCCTATATTATCAACAGAGGCTCCGTGGTTCAAACCAAGATGGCAAACTTTAATATATGTAGTGCAGACCAGATTATTTTTTTCCGTTTTAGCTTTCACAATAAAAGCCCTCGACTTATTCGGGTTGGGTACCGAAAAACGGTACCGGTATGGAACCGGTTCCTATAAGTCTGGTACCTACCGGACCGAAATGTAACACAGATTTCGGTGCCTCCTTTCGGTACCTGAGCCGATTGAAATACTTTGTTTACACTACTCTGATGACTCCGTCCTGGCAGCAGGACTCGGTCCTCCGCTCCTCACTCGTAGTATTATTACAACGGGGAACTTAGCGCTGTCGCTCATAAGCACAACACAGGCACGCCAAAGCTTCTTCTTCTTCTTCTTCTTCTTCTTCTTCTTCTTCTTCTTCTTCTTCTTCTTCTTCTTCTTCTTCTTCTTCGAGACCAACTGGCGGTTGGCAAATGACGAATTGGTGCATTACCGCCACCAACTGGTAAAATAAAATAAGTCATGAGACGTGTCGTATTTTGCCAGAGAAGGAAAATATGCTCATATTTCTGCAAAATAATTGCTGAAGTTTGAAGCTGCAGTGTGTGTACAGAGTGTGTGTGTTTTCTATTTATTTATATTTATTTAAGTATACTGTAAACTGTTAACATATTGTTCAAAGTTAAAAAGTTTGAAGCCAAGTGTTTTGTATTTATTTATATTTATAGTATACTTTAAACAGTTAATATAGTGTTCAATTTGAAGAAAAAAGTATTGTTTCAGGCACCGTTTAGGCACTGGTATCATTTTAAAAGTATCGTTTTAGCACCAGTATCGGAAAAAACCCAAACGATACCCAATCCTACTTATAATATGTATTTGTTTATTCGTCACGCCTCTAGTGTGTAAAGGCCTTATGAGTTGTGATTCATGTAAATTGACTTTATCCACACTTGTCACCTTTCACTTGTATAATCATCATGAATGTAGCTATGCCGCAATGTCAAAAGTTGACATTCATCTGTTTGCTATACCCTTGTGTCCAGAGAATGTTATCTCCATGCTTCATCCCAACAACAAAGCTCTGATTTGTTCTCAGTTTCTCAAATCAGACAAAGTAGCTTTTGATTGGCTCAACATCAGACCTTCTTGAATCACTGAGAAAAGGGTTAGGTTTGTTGAAGAAACCATCATATAATTTAGGATTGAACTGAACAAATTTGGGATCACAAGCGACCCGTTTATATAACGTGTTATGTAACACACATTCTGGTTCACAGGAACATTCTTATGAAATGATTAGGGAGCGCCAGACAAATTGTAATAAATCTCTCCAATTCGTACCAAATTGCCAAAAGGTTGACTTGACCTGAACAAGGACATGAGAACATGACCTAATGAAGAGACCAGATGTGCTTTGTTTTTGGTTCAACGGACTGCTTTGATTGGTGGAAAGTAACGTAAGGGGGGTGAATCTTGACTATAAAAGTGATCTGTGAAAAGTAGTACATTTGGATTTGTTCGGATGTGCTAAACTCGTTGATGTTGACATGTATGCATTAAAACAATTCCCACTGGTTGCAACCTCAGTTCGCCGTCTCTTCTCGTCATTTTGCCACAACAGGTTTAGATGACATGCTTATTTTAACTCGAACCCAGTGGCAGGCCGTGTATTTTATAGCTGGGCCTTCAGTGCTTTCCTTTTACAGTTGAACCACCTCCTAATAACCTCATTATGACGCCACAGCTACGGTTATCATTTGTTTCTAGGGGTGTAACAATACACGTATTCCTAATAAACCGTTCGGTACGAGGCTTAGGAACCGAACAATACGTTTGAATAATAATATTGCATTTGGAAAATGCAGAAGCTTTTGTGGGAAATATAATGTTTTCGGTGGACTTCGCTCAACATGGCAACCCATCACATAAGAGATACTCTGACCCCGGAAACAAAACATTGTACTCTGGTGAGGCACGTGTGTTCTGGGAGACTATGCTAAACTAGCTCAGCAGGAAAACAACAGCAGCACACACTACAAACTCTCCTCGCAGCGTTTAGCGGTTCCCTACCGATTCAAACAGGCTAAAGCAATCGCACACAATCCCCATTTCTGCAGACCATAATTCTTGCTTTGTTAAAGAAAACAAAACCCCAAACAGAGAATCAAATGTCCGACCCTAACCCTGCGCATGACGGGATGCTTCGTCATTAACGGACAATGCATATAGTCAAAATCAATGTAATTAACACAATGACAAGAACAAACTCAAGAACCACTCACATATATTTACATGACAACAAAGCAACAAATCAATCCAGCAACACTGCAGCGCTAACACACGTATTCCACCGCACACTGAAGACCACGAGCCATTCAGATATTATTCACATCAGAGGGAACAATATTAACCATATCATAACAACGACACCATAGACAAATGAACACAGTAGTAACGCTGCTGCAGATATAAAAACACAAAAGCACTTCACTTACCAAAGCTGCTGTTCACTTAAAGACAAAGTCCATCCTCCTTTCTTTGTTAATAAAGAGTTTAATGACGCGGTTGAACAGAACATCGGTGGCTTTAGTTCCAGCCAGAGGTCCTTCTGTGAACGTGTTCCTTGAGTTGTAGATCCCTCTAATCAGCACCTGCAACACATCAGCAGCCACACAGGGACACTTGGTATATGGGAGGAGGAGGGTCGTCACAGGAGTGAGAACATGTTGGAATGATGTAAGACAACTAATAGCAGTCTCATGTCTGCATGAAAGGAAACTTAGCTTAGCATAGCATAAATATTCAGGGGGCTACAGCTCTGTCCAAATGTGACAAAATCTGCCTCGTAGCACCTCTGAAATTCAATTAACATGTTGAACTGAGAGGCTTTTCTGCGGTTTTAAGCAGTCTTGTTTTTGGGGAAGCTTTGCTCCTCTACATTCTGAATATCTTAGGATCGCCTGGTTCAAGCACAGTAAAGGTGTCTGATTGTTTTCCATATAACTCTTAAATTATATTCACAAAAACGGCTGGATTGTCCAAGCATATTGAAATTGTCTTCTCCTACAAATGGTGTCGATCCAATCATATCCAAAAACAATTCATTAAGGTATAAATTAGCCGGTGGGAAAAGAGAAACTCCAAACAAAGGATTTTCAACCCCTGCAGAAACAGAAAGCATTCTGATTTGATCAAGCAAAAACTGCATTTTATCCTGTAATTAAAGTGATTTCATTGAATCAAGGAGTCTTTGGCTCCGTCACTAACGATCCCACGTTGAGGGATTTTATGAGGCGAACAGGTGAAGGCGGCAATATCAAAATATTAAATCATTGAAGGAGGAAAAGGAAAACAAAGAGCAAACGCATTTATTCACAGGGTGTGATTCAATTTGCATACTGGTTTCAAAACTGATTACTCCCTTGGCACAAACCACTAAAGAAGCAGTGAACTTCGAAAAATACTTTGCAGCTTAGAGAGTTTGACACATTCCAATAAAGAAGTTCAATTACTGGTCCCAGCAGCACACAAGCATGAAACAGACACAGACACACACACACATAAAGAGAGACTCAGCAGCGAGCATTGCTCCTTGCTTTAGCTGTACAGTGGGTGCAACATGGCCGCAGTGCGCACAGGGACGGCAGATGGGAATCAATTCCAAGCCATGATGGCCACAGCCTGGGCCCCAGCATGAGCTCCTCCGTACTTAATGGCACATTATTTCAAGTCTGAATAAAATGTTTGTGGGTGTGAAGTATATATGATGAAGGCAGAGTGAGAATGTTATTATGATTCTCCAAATATACGGTAGAAGGACCTAACAAGAAGATATTATATTTAAAAGAAGATCGGGAAAAAATACATTCAGTATGGCCCAATATGACAGGTCTATGATAACAGATGGCTCACTGACTGAATATCTGATGTTGGGGATGCACCATAAGGAAGGAAGCAACAATGGCACATTGTAGGATCTTTATTTTGTTTTCCAAAGGTGTTACGTACAGTAGCATCATCCAGTTGTGTCAAATTCATAAGAGAGGGGATGCATGTTCAGTACTATCAATAATAGACTCATAATAGAATTATTATGAACAGTCCATCCATCCATCCATCCATAGTGATATGCTGCACTAGCGATCTCTGCAAGCAGAGGTCTTCCATGTCTCACTCACACTTCAGCACAGAGTGGTGTTTGGTTTGAAAGTACAAGTTGAAGGACATCATTTGTATTCGATACTTATAGTTATCAGTTTAGGAGTCATAGATGGTGTAGATAGATGGGAGGTCGGCTTAAGGCCGCCTTTAACAAAGGTAGGTGTTGGGACACATCTGTTGTCATCTGTTGGGCTGTTTTAGAGGCCGGGAGCTAAATAACTAAGCAGCTCGGCCAGATTTTATCCTCGGAACAATACGGACACTCGTGCCTGATAACCTGAGGACCAGTTGGCTCAAAACCAGTGACCAGGCCTTAGTAGGAACATTTAGTGTTGAGACAGCAGATTCTTCTGCCTGTTGTTTATTCTTTTCTCACGCCCCTAGGCATCTGATACCGATGCACAAGCGTGGAAGTGAGGAGAGGTGGATTGGTCAAACAAACACAGGACTTGCAGGTAGCCGGTGTTTCAGACAGTTTTTTCATGATTTTGAAGTCAACTGTTTACCGCACGTATGTTACATCATTTGCAATTTACTTATCTTACATACTTATTTTAAGCCCCACCACAATGTTTGTCCTAAACCCAACTAAGTGTTATTTGTGCCTAAACTTCAGCAATGTTGCCAATGTGAACTGTGACCATAGTTGAGCTTCATAGTTTGACGTTACCCCCACAAAAGCAGGTTTGGCGATAATAACGTGATAATAATATTATATATATATATATATATACACAGCGGGTAAAATACGTCACCATTTTTCTCGGTAAATGTATTTCTAAAGGTGCCAGATGTCGGTAACAAACCAAGTAATCCACACACAAAGAAAACCAACAAATTTGTTCCGAAATTAAGTTATGTGTAAAAAAATGGAATGACACAGGGAAAAAGTATTGAACACACTTACTGAAATATATTTAATACTTCGTACAAAAGCCTCTGCTGATAATGACAGCTTCCTGTTTGGAGAAACTAGGCGCATGCATTGCTCAGGTGTGGTTTTGGCCCATTCTTCCACACAAACAGACTTCAAATCTTGAAGCTTCCGTGGGCCTCTTCTATGAACTCTGATCTTTAGTTCTTTCCATAGATTTTCTATTTGATTCAAGTCAGCTGATCGTCTGGGCTATTCTAGCAGCTTTATTTTCTTTCTCTGTAGTTTTTGTTCACACAGTGTTGTTCTAGGTTTACAGTCATGCGTGTCAAAACTTTCAGGTATTTTCTCCACATATCTCTTCTGTGATATTTTTACATTATGTATCACTCTGGTCAAAATCAATACCGAGAAAATGTTTCAGTTTACCCAAATCTTTCATCTTGAATTTTGCTGTGAGCATCTCCTTCACAACCTTCAGTGCATTTTCATCACTGGCAGCAATGATCAAGTCATCAACCCATATTATCAGGATCACTTTCTCATTTTCTGTTTCTCTGGTGTAAACACAATGATCGGCTGGATTTTGCACAAAGTCGTTTTCAATCAGATGCTCGTGCAGCGTCTTGTTCCTATTTCTGCCTGATTGTTTTAGTCCATATAGTGACTTTTCTACCTTACACACCAACTGTTCATCTGTGCTAGATTTCACCTCTAACCTTCTGGTTGTATCATGTAAATCTCACAATCTATTGGTGCATGTAAGTAGGCAGTTTTGACATCCATCTGATGTAAAATCAGGTTTTCCTGCGCAGCTTTTTGCATCAACACCCTGATACTGGTCAGGTCAGCAGTAGGAGAAAACGTCTCCTTGTAGTCTACACCCATTTTTTGGCTGTATCCTTTGGCTACATATCGTGCCTTGTATTTGTCAGATCCATCTACGTTGTTCTTAATTGCATATACCCATCTACCCCCCACTGCTTTCTTACCCTCAGGCAAGTTGGTTAGGGTAAATGTGTCATTTTCTCTCAGTGATTACATTTCTTCATCATCGCATTAACCCATTCTTTTGAGTTAGATGAGGTTACAGCTTCCCTGAATGTTAGGGGTACATAGCACATTAATCTGTAACAATAATCTATGTTAGTCAGTACCTGATCATCACTCTCCCCATCAGATACATATTCCATGGTTATATAACCTGGTTTCTTCCTCACTCTAGGAGGGTATCGCCTAGGCTCATAGTTAGTTTCCTCTGTCTGTGCTTGGCTATTCACCTCAGGCACAGTCACTGGAACCTGGCCGTGAGTATGTCCTGGACTCACATCAGTATTTTGTCTGCATTTGCTAGTTCTACTCTGCATCTCAAAGTCATCCTCGTCAGGTGTCGTGTCTGTTTGTGTCTGCTGCTCTGCAACTGTTTTGGTCACAAACTTCACCAATCTGTGCTTCTGCACTTTCCCATTTTCAGGATAGTAGACCATGTAAGCTGGACTGTTCTTGTCGTACCCGACAAAGATTTCCTACTCACACCTTGTGTCCAGTTTTCTCTTGTCCTGTTTATAGGCATAACACAATGACCCAAACTTTTGCATCCTGGAAGGGTTAGGCCGTCTTCCTGTCAGCATGAAGTAAGGTGTCTGTTTTGTGCGATTCTTAAAGCATCTGTTCCTCACTACCGCTGCTGTCTGCACTGCATAGGTCCATAAGTCTTTTGGCAACTCGCTCTCTATTAGCATACACCTAGCCATGTCAAACAAGGTGCCATTCAGCTGTGCCATTCTGGTGAGGCGAGTATGGTGCTGAGGTCTCATGTCTGATCCCAGTTCTGCTGAGTAGTGACTGGTAATTCTTTCCGATGAATTCTGTACCATTGTCAGACCTGATACATTTAATCTTCTCATACGGGGCGGTATCAGCAAGGAACTTCTCTGTTGCGGTTACTGTGTCACTCTTATTTTTTAGAAAGTACACAAACATTGCACTGGAGCAATCATCAGTGAATGATAAGGCAAACCTATACCCGGCTCTGGACTCTGGGTCTATTGGTCCCGCTACATCTGTCTGTACCAACTCTAGAGCTGCTGTGGCTCTTACATCAGGCTCCCTGTTCCTGGTTTGGATAAACTTTCCCTGAGTGCACACTTGAAGCAATGAAGGGCAGGTCTGTCTGTTTTACCCTTGATAGTCACACCATCAACAACACTCTGTAACTTCTGAATATCATCATAATTACAGTGCCCTAAAATCTCATGCCATGTCTGCATATCAAAACACCCCTTACATTGGTCATCACATTCATCATCTACTGTTTGTAGGTAGTATAGTCTGTTGTACTCATGAATGTGGAATTTTGTACCGTCTCTGTTTTGTAGGACGTCTTTACCTTGTTTGAAGATTACTGTCGCTCCGCTGGCAGTAGCTGCTTTTACAGAACAGATGTCCTGCGGGTATGAGGGGATATACAACGCCCGCCTCAGCGTCGTGTTGTGGCTTTGACCTCTGCTGTCGATCAAGCAAACCTCTGCGTCTCCTCTGTTCTCTGCGACTCCATTGCACCTTGTGCCATCCGCCAACTCCACGCAGTGTGTCTCGGCCTGGAACTCGTCGTCGAACTTCTTGAACTTTGCTATATCCGTGATTATGTGTGAAGTTGCCCCTGTGTCCACCATCAGACCACACTCATTCACACCACGCCCTGGCTGGATGTCTTCGTCCCGGTCGCTTATCCGGAATGCATATTCTTTGCTGCTCACCTCCTCGGAAACTTTTCGCGCGTCGTCCTGCTGCTGTTTCCGTCTGCAAGTTGCGTCCCGATGTGTGTTGCTTTTACAGTGGCTACACCACTGCTTGCGTTGACAAGCTCTGGCTTTGTGTCCTCTGAGGCCACATCTGAAGCACATCATGTCCACACTCTCAGCTCCGCAGTCACTTGCCACAGCCGGTCTGATACTTTGTTGCGTTTGCATCTTCATGACGTTGTCGTCGGACGCTGTTACACGCATCGTCTTGGTGTCCTCGTAGTGCCGCAGTTTAGTTTTAAATTCGGCAAAAGGCATTGCCTCCTCACTTTGCGTGACATGAATAGCAAACGGTTTAAATGATTCTGGCAGTCTCTTCAAAATCATTGCTACTAACAGCCCGTCACTCAATGTCTCACCTGCGTTTCTCAGTGCTGTGATGGCGGTCTCTGCACGTATAACGTACTGCTTCACACTCTCACTGCTCGACTTTTGAAGTGAAGTCAGTTCTGTATACAAACTAATTACGCGTGGCTTCCCTTAGCTCCGCATATGCTTTGGCATTTTTCATCTCGTCGTCTGCCAGGTTCTTCATCCTCATTGTCGGTAGACTCATTTAAAATAGTCTCCTTTAGCCCTTGCAACCGAAGATGGCCCAACAATTTTGTCTCCCACAGTTCATAATTCTTTTCATCTCCGTCAAAAACTAGCCGAGACCAACGGCTACTCGACTCGGCGTTTCGCCTAGTCATGGTGCTAGCATAGTATGCTAACCAGTGGTGGCTGGTCAATAGAGGGCAATGGGGCCTGGCCCCACCTTGAGCCACACAAAAAGGTGCTAGGTAAACTCTTGCCTCAGGCACCAAATCGACCATGGCCGGCCCAGCGCGGGGTAACATGATTTGTTGCTGCCTCTAGTCCACATCCAAACATTTGATCTTTATTTCAATTGTGCAACCCGTCCCCACCAACCATGTTGGCTGGTTTGCTAAAAAATTGTCAGTACAAAAATGGTCAACAGTGCAAAGAAGGTTGGGAGCCCTCGCTCTAAATCACTTTATTTCAGGGTCAAACTGACAATGAGCTTACCTGTAATATCCATCATAATCACTCATTGCACAGGATATTATCTGTGCACACAACTGCAGTGAAGTACAGTGGGTCAAATCTGAAGGAAGTGGTTCAGTAGACAGTTTGACGATTAATTTCACCGTTTTGTCTTCTTACTTTGTCTAACCTGGAAGTTTGTTTGCAACATGTCTGATCAGCAGACTGAGTTATTGTGAGTGAATTCACCATAATCTGAGATTTCAGCAATTAACTTAACCCAAGCAGTTTCAGGGCGTTATTTGACTCCTGTAATATTTTTCTCTCTGTGGCCTTGATTTTCACTGCAACATTGAAGTCCTGCACCTCTATAGAAACAACACAACCATGAGAACTCAAAAATGTCTTTATTGCAGTATAACACAGTTACCGTGCCATAAATCATAAAATAAATATATATATATATATATTCTAGATACTTTATTGAATAACGGCAATGATGAGAGAACTAGTGTTTTCATATGCCCCAGTCAGACCTCTGCACAATGAGCCGTATCAGCCCTCGGCCCAGTGATTATGAGCGATGTTACAAAACTCCTTCCACGACCGTAGTAGAGCTCAGGGTTTAAACTGCAGTCTCAATCTATTTGCCTCGTGCTCTAAGCATCACTGTCTGGGATGAATTAAAAGCTCTCCTTCTATCAGCCAGCCAGCCAGACTACTTCATCACAGTACATTTAACCAGGGTGACAGTGTGTGTGTGTGTGCGTGTGTGTGTGTGTGTGTGTGTGTGTGTGTGTGGAGCAGCTGATCACATTAGATGTAACCTGCCCAGGCCGCCAGGCTCTGCCTTCATTGATCACAGTCAGACACTGTCGACACTCATTTAGTTTCCTGAAATCTAACTAACGTCCTCCACCGGGCAAACAACATGCAGGTAGACAGAGAGAGAGAGGAGGAGTAGATGAGGAAGGAAGGGAAGATTGCAGTGTGTGTGTTTAAAAGATAGATAATTTCCTCCTTGTCCAGGCTTAAATAATGTGAGTGGAATACGGGGGGAGATGAATAGTGTGTCAACGAGGAAGTTTCTCCATATATTTTACCTGAGCATTTAGCAGAGGAGACACCGTACACATCTCTTTTTCTCTCTTCTTGAAATTTTCTCCACTTGAGTTTTCAAAGGCCTGGCCATCGGTTCCATCAGTTTTTTGAACACTCACCAAAGTAATCACTGAGATCTGGGAACATGGTCGACATTACAACAGGATTTAGTTTGATGGGGCAAGAAGCTAGATGAATAAACAGTTTTTTTTACAAAGACAGCAGTTTTACTTAGATTATCTGGGCTCCTTCCTTTTGAGGTCAAATTGAAAGTAAGACCACCTGAAAGTGGGCAGAGACTACATGCACAACTAGATAGACAGATAAATGTATACTTTATTCATCCCCAGGGGGAAATTTGTTTGTAGCAGCAGCAAGCAAAGTTAGAGTAAACATAAAAATATGAAAGATGCTCAATATATACACTACAATAAGATAACAGAGCAGAATATAATACAATTTGAATACAATTTAAAGAAAATAAAAAATGCACAGTATATACAATAAAATGGTATTAGGTTAACTAACTAGGTAAAAAGCAGTCGTGCAAGGATCACCAACAGCAAACAACAACAGTTAGCAGTGTTGTAGTCAATTGAAGGATGATCTGGCCAGAGGTGATTTATTGTACAGTCTAATAGCAGAGGGCAGGAATGTTCTCCTGTATCGGTCCTTGTGAAGAGTCGACTCATCACCTTCTTGTACTCAGCGTTGATGTTGGTCTTCCAGTTCAGTCTGCTGTTGATGGAGACACCCAGGTACTTGTACTCCTCCACCATGTCCACATCCTCTCCCAGAACTCTCAGCGGTTATGGAGTCGTCGTCTTCCTCCTGAAGTCGACCACCATCTCTCTGGTCTTGGCCACGTTCAGACGCAGGTGATTTCTACCCGCCCACTCCACAAAGTCCTCCACTACTGCCCTGTACTCCTCCTCCATGACACAGAGTTGTACTGGAAGTCAGTGGTGTACAAGGTGAACAGGAAGGGAGACAGAACAGTTCCCTGTGGGGCTCCAATATCACTGACCAGCCCATCAGACAGCACACGGCCCAGTCGGACAAACTGTGGTCTGCCCGTGAGGTAGTCAGTGATCCAGGAGACGGTGGACGCGTTCACCCCCACCACCCGCAGCTTCTCACTCAGCAGCACTGGTTGGATGGTGTTAAATGCACTTGAGAAATCAAAGAAAGTGATTCTCACAGAGCCACCGGATCCATCCAGGTGCGACTGAGCTCGTTGCAGCAGGTAGATGATGGCGTCGTCCACCCCCACATGAGGCTGGTATGCAAATTGCAGAGGGTCCAGTGAGGATTTCACATTTCACCTGCAGACGGAGGTGGGCCAAGACCAGCCTCTCCAGCACCTTCATCACATGAGATGTGAGGGCAACTGGTCGGTAGTCATTGAGGCCAGATGGTGTCGTCTTTTTTGGTACAGGAACCAGGCACGACGTCTTCCACAGCACCGGGACTTCCTCCTGCTTCCAGCTCAGGTTGAAGAGGTGTTGCAGGACATCAGACAGCTGGACGGCACAGGTCTTCAGGACCCTGGGGCTGATGCCATCAGGTCCTTCAGCTTTGCCTTGGTGGAGTCTCTCCAGCTGTCTTTTCACCTGGCCAGTTGTCACAGAGAAGGGGGGGGGGGAGGTGGAAGAGACCTTTGATGTTGAGGGCTCTGTGTCCATGCAGCTTACCAGGGGGGACAGATGGGGAGGTGTGGTGTGTGGGGGAGACATGAGGGCTGTGAGCTAAACCTATTGAAGAAAGAGTTTAGCTAGTTGGCCCTCTCCAGGGAGCCCCCTGGTTGTCTCCCTCCAACCTTGAAGCCAGTAATCTGCTTCTTCCCTGTCCACACCTCCCTCACATTGTTCTGCTGGAGTTTGGCCTCCAGCGTCCTCCTGTAAGAGTCCTTGCACTCTCTGATCTTCATCTTCAGGTTGCGCTGGACTCTCCTTAGCTCGTCCCTATCCCCAGACCTGAAAGCTGCTTTATTCTTGTTAAGAAGAGCTTTCAGGTCACTGGTGATCCATGGCTTGTTATTGGGGAAGCAGCGTACAGTCCGGGATGGAATGACGGTTTGTTCACAGAATTTGATGTATCCTGTGATGCAGTCCGTCATGCTGTTGATGACCTCCCCATGTGGTCCACAAAGCACATCCCAATCCGTCGACTCAAAGCAGTCCTGCAGGGCATCATTAGCCTCCTGAGACCACCTCATCACAGTCCTGGTGGTCACAGGCAGCCTCTGCCCCAAAGGAACATACTTTGGTGTTAACAGGACCAGGTCGTGGTTGGACCTGCCAAGGGGGGGAAGGGCAGTGGCACTGTATGCATCATTTGCATTAGCATACAGAAGGTCCAGAGTTTTATTGTTCCGAGTGGGGCAGTCAACATACTGGCGAAACGTTGGTAGGGCTTTACCCAGAGTGGTGTGGTTAAAGTCTCCAGTAATTGCCAGAAAAGCACCAGCATGTTGACTCAGCGGTCCAGATACAGTGGAGTGGATGGTGTCCACTGCTGCCTCAGCATCAGCTGATGGGGGGACGTACACAGCCACAACGATGGCGGACGTGAACTCCCTCTGCAAATTATGGACGCATCCCCACGGCCAACAGTTCAATGTCCGGGCTGCTTTAATTGATGTACGTGTGTTTTAGCGTCAAAGCATTTCTCTGCTGCTCCTGTCCACAGCCTCTTTACCACAGCTCTATACGTCAGGGAACTGAAGGCATTGCATCGCTCTCTTCAAAAGCAACCAGACCCCATTGCCAAAAGCAGTAATTTTATACAGTCTACATACTAACCCTTACAGTTATTTCCATACTAAGTATAGCTAACATTGACTCAGCTAGTGCTAGCGTTCACGTAATACATAAGCTTATTGATTTACTTACTGTGGTGAACGTCAGATCTTCTTGCGAAAGGCTGAGTGGGCGTCTCCATTTGAAAAGCTCGGAATAGAAGCACGTGGACCCGCCTTTAACAATTACGGTTCCAGCAGAGCTGCTAAATCCAACAGGTTGTACTGGTCTGCTGCCGATATGAATCCACTGTAATGCATGACTATTGAAAGGGACTAGTAGAAAGGTGCTTCGTCAACCTTGAGTCAACCTCGTAAGCTTCACTGAAATCCCCCCTCAATAATAATAATAACAATTATAATAATACTCAATATTCAATTTTAATAAACCTTGAATAAACTCTGCTTCGAAAAAAAGTTTCTGACCCTCCTAAGATGCAGGGTATTATAAAGAAGCCCCTACTATCAGGGAAGTTTGTTGGTCCATGTCTCTCCCACCTAAAAGAGAAATATTAATGGATGAAAGACCCATGATACAAATGTGCAATTTTAGCTTGTAAAAATTGGCCTATAAAAAAAAGAAAACAAGGTATTTCATAGATTTAGGGTTAACGTAAAATAAATAATTTTGACATTATGATACTGTGTCACTCGTCTTTTCATGAAGCTTCCATTCTTGTGCATTCGATCTATGAGGTTTAAGCCAACAGTGTTTTTAAAGCATTCATTTACAATTAAATAAAAGCCTTTAATATACCAAATATTCGGCTACAAGTGCCAGAAGAATGCTTCTGTTGAAATTGAATAAACCATTATATATCATATTGGAGCTAAGCTGACACTTTGAGTATCATTTATAACTGAGAGTCACCATGAAACATTGGCCCAGTCGTCAGCTGGCTGTAAACTATTATTCATCACTCATACAAGCAATGGCTTTTTTGACAGGTTGAGCAGTAAGTGAATACCTATATATAATAACTATATAATGTATCAGATACTGTGACAGTTGAAGCTGTTACAATCCTATGGATACAATTCAGACAATCCAAATGATGACTAGGTATTAGCTTCCAAAAATGTACCATGGAACTCTTTCTAAAACAGACTGTATAGATTGTACCATTTATAAATAAATGGTTTTGTTTTTCAAATTCACTATATATTATACCCACAAGTGTGTGGATATTTTGGAAAATCACTGCTCCACTGGGAACTTAAAGACTTGAGACGAAAAGTACAAAGTCTTGGAGCATGTCTGCATGACTGACAGGTGTCCTGACCTATCCAGCTGTATGCACATCTGCTCCACAGCAGAGATAACCAGATTAGGAGTTTTTGTAGCCCAAAAAAAAGCCCAAAGAATAACGAGAAGGGTCTAGATTTATCCTTTATGATTTAAGATGGTGTTCATTGTCACGTCCATAGTGCCACCGAGCATATATATATATATATACTGTATATATGTGGAAGTGAAATATCGTTCTCCGCAACAACAGGTGAGACACACAATTAAAGGTACATATGAATACGAAAGACAGAGTAACCCAATGTATTCAACGGTTCGTATATCCTACGAAAAGGTTAAAATATCCACTTAAGTGCTGTTACTGGAGTACAAGGCAAGGCAAGGCAAGTTTATTTGTATAGCACATTTCAACAACAAGGTAATTCAAAGTGCTTCACATAAAACCATTAAAAGCATCAAAACATAAGTCAAAAGAAAAGGAGATTTAAAAACAATTAAGAACATTCATTAAAACACAGTGTAAGACAGTTTCATAGTAAAATGCAGAAATGCAGGAAATTGATTACCAGTATGGAAGACATTTACACAAGTCACATGACAAAGATATTGACTTTGACTACTCATTCAACAGGGAGAAGGAACTGCGATCTCCCGGCTGAAAGATTGTCCTTTGTTGGACCCATCCACCTCCCCTCCCTGTGTGTGATGTAGCGGTCCTACATCCTCGTTGAAGAATACGTGGATAAGATACGAAAGCATTCCGCGGGATATCTACGAATTAAGGCGGATTCTTTTTCTTGGGCATTGCTACGAATGCTTGATGAGACCAGCCTGAGTAATCAAGGATAATAAATACGCAGCCTACCCACACCGCTACGTGAGCTGAGACACTCTCTTTTTCTTCATACATTTTACATTCCAGGTGCTGTGGGTGTCAATGGACAGGGGGTGCCCCTAGGGGCAAATGTTTCATGTGTGGTATTGTGCTATATTAATACAATGGACTTCACTTCCACCGAAAGGTTTTGTTATATCAGTGTCAGTCAAGGTGTAGGAATTGAAAGTACATGAGGTGTCAGTTGAAGTGTATAATAAACAAACGGATGAAGTCAGTAAAAGCGTACTGAAAGACAGAAAGAAAGAGAGTGGGACACAATCCGTCCTGGGTCTGAGAAGCCATCTCTATCAGTGGAACCCCGGCAGAGTGAAACGCCACGCCGCACTAATCCACCTCTTCCGCGTCAGTCACTACACTGGTTTGCACATTTTTTAATCTGTATTCGCCTTCTCTTTCTTCACATCTCTGTCTCCATCTTGTTCAGCCGCATTCGCATGTTTATCTCCCCCTCTCTTTCATATCCCCTCCGTCTCACCCCCTCCATCTTAATCCCCCTCTCAGCTCCGGTGCACTCATCTCTCCTCCCCTATCTGCTTTCCCCCCCCGTGGTGACTCTCTCAATCTCTCCGTATCCCACTTTTGACTTCCTCTTCTCCTCCCTCTCTCCTTCTGTCAGAGACAGCTTTATCAGGTGGGACCCATGTCTGGAATACTGCAGCCGTTCACAAAGCACGCATCTCCGTCACCCCCAGCCTCCTAATCCTCAGGGCCAATCACAGGCAACCTTGCCTGAGGAGGAAGTGCACATTACACACACATCATAGATGCTCCCATGCATATTTAACATTTCAGGATATATGTTGGTTGATTTCATCTGTGAGTTTTCAGTACAGAGATTGTCTTTATATGAAACACTGGAAGCAGGTGTGTGTGTGTCTACAAAAAAACTATGGCGGATGTTATTGGCGGTTGAATGACGCGTTGCTATTCACACCAAATCAGCCATTGCAGTGATTTAGCGCAGGGTTGTGAGGAGCGGTAGGAGTGTCACTTCAACCCTTCAGAGATTCACCCATCTGATTTGAAAGGCCCATTGATCGAAGGTTACGTGATCGGCCATCGCAGTGTGACAATCCGGGCGACGTTCAAATGAATGGGAGGACTGTGTTTTCAACACAAATACCCGATTTGATGCGAATGCAGCTTGAATGTTGCTGCCACAAGGATTCGTGGATTTCCTTCCTTATAAGGTGATTCAGTGTTCCCAAGCAGGGGCTTAGCATTTATAGAATTCGACCAGCTCTTATCATGGCTGACAATCAGACACTTCCGGGTCATTTCTCTTAGTTAGGAACCTCCCTTAGCAGAGAAGACTATTGGAGCGCAACCTTGGACTCAAACTCAACTTCCCTGGTTCTCTAACAGCACTGCAGGGACACATTTCAGTTGCAGAGACGAGTCTCAATTTAAATCAATAAAGTTGTCTCCACCAGCAAGCGTGTGCTTTATGCGCTCACAACTGTAACCTGAAGCGCTCTAAGAGATGTGTGTATTTCCTCCCAATTTATGGGTGTAACCACATTGATCGAGTATTGTACACAGAGAAGGAGGACTCCAGCAGCTGCCGATTTACTGCTTTCACAACACGAGATGCTCCCAACAGACACAAAGAAAGACACTGATACCAATCGTTGACGTTTAAATCTGTAAAAGAAGTCTTCCCAAAAATGTCGTCCATTTAAATTTGAAACACGTCCACACAGATCAATACTACACTGGCTTTATATGGAAAACAAATAGTTTTTATCTAGTGCGATAATAATATTGCAACATGGCCACATTGGGAAAAAAAAACTCTCGCAGCTATATTTCCATATAAAAACACTTGATGCCTTTTGTATCAGTGGAATCTTACTTCCTCAAACCTCTGTGGTCAAAGGAAGTTGTTTTGAGAAGAACACAGGAACACGGAGCGAAAAATGCTTCATTTCCCCCAAAATTTGGTCAAATGCAGTCAGTGGTGGGTGTGATGTTGCGGGTGATGGATGAATGAACGAATTCCCCCCACTCCCCTTCCCCTCCCCCACACACACACACATCAACGTGTACGGTGGTGGAAGAATTTAATCGCTCCAGTAAATCAGTTATTTCAACAACACCGGCTCGTTCTGAAGAGCTGCTGGAGCTTTTGATTGAGTTAGGTATGCTTGAATACACACATACACATGTAGCATGCACCAGCACACACATGCACACACACACACCAATGCACCAACAAACACCTGTCCAGGTCATAACACCTGTTTCTGTGTGCCCGCTATTTACAGTGAGGCGTGATGCAGTGCTGCAGGCTGACAGGACGGCTCAACAACATGGACGCTGTGTTCATTGTTTCACGCCGTGTCGCCTGTCCTTCACATCACAAAGAGCCAGCCGGCACATTCTCTCACCTCGACACTGACAGACACACACACACACACACACACACACACACTGCAGACAAGGTAGGATGACTCATACACAGCTTTATTGGAGGATATTCTTTTGAATTCCTGCAGTTTTTATTTCACTTTACCCATTTTTCCTAATAATCATTTTGTTTCATAATCCCAATGTTCATGACAAGTGAACAGCCAATCACATCTGCCCCATTTGAAAGAGACTTTATGATATGGTGGAATTAGGCTTTTTTTTTTTTCTGGTGAAATTATGTGAGTTTAAAAAAGTGTATCGGAATATTTCAGTTCCATGAGCGTGAACATTTGTGAAACGGGTGGATATAGTGTCTTTATTCTCTGTACGGTAACATATTCCCCAGTGTAACTGAATATTTGAGAGGTGGACAGTTACAAGAGGGATTTAAATAAAATCCTTCACATTTGATTGGACTGCTAAAAAGTGGGAAGGCTTATGGTGCGTTCACACCAAACGTGGTGCGAATAGATTACATACAAAGTCTATGCACAGACGCGATGAGACTGGAGTGACACGAATTTGCGATTTGCGCGGCGCGATTGACACACATTCGCGTCAAATGCCAAATAGCCCCAAACGCGTGAGTTGAAATTTTTCAACTTCGGCGAAATATTCGCGTTACGCCCCAGCGCGATAGCTTATCAGCGTTGAGATTTTCTCCTGTCATCACTGACTGCCGTTGTCGAATCAGGAAATAGCCGTCTGTGTTCACCCAGAGCTCTACGATACCTCATATCAATAGAGACCGGACCAAACTATGTGTATAAATGTGTGTGTAAACCATATGTTACAAACAATGAATAGACTCTGCCATATTTACATCTAGATGACGTTATTCTGAGTGCTGATGGAGCTGCTACAATGTTAGCATAGCCTAGCACCGATCCATCAGAGCTCCATTGAGAAGACAAGTACAAATCGGCATCATTACGTGGTTATTTCGGAGTCCCTTTTTGTCAGTTTATTGCCATTAAATCACAGCCAAATCAGTTTATTTTGTGTTCCTACAGCTGTAGTAAACAGCGACGTGTGGCTTGCTAGATACAGTGAATACAGCTCGATAAAATCCACGGAGCTCCTCTGAACAATATTATGAACCAGACATGACGGCGTTTAGTTTCCCGTGATGTCTGGGACTTCCACAACACGTACTAAGCAGAAATAGAGGTTATTTTTTCCATGGTTAACGGCGGACAGTTGAGCGGCTTTCAGGGCGATAAGCCACGCCCCCTGAACTGAATTGAACACAAATAGTCCGCGTTTGGTGCGAACACGGCTTAGACTCTGCAGCGAGTTACGGAGCTACAGAAGACTCCACACACACACACACACACCTCCCTTGTCGCCAATTCATGCAAAAATAATTACCAAAAAAAATAAAAAACATGTCTACTTTTGTATTGTTAAATAGGTGCGCAGTATGACAAACGATGTTGTCTATATGGGTTAAAAGGTAATTTTTCATTTCATCTCGAATGTTAGCATAAAAAAACAGCATCATGAAGAAAATGGTTAATTTACTCTTCAGTGGTTTAGAGCTATTGTGCTTCCATAGTCATGAAGCTAGGGAAATTGCAAGTGAAATATTAGAAGGAAATAATAAATTATATTCAACAGACTAAAGCTTTGATTATACTAGCACTTGGCACCGTAGCAGAAACCTGCGCAGACATGCCCCAAGCTCCTAGTAGGCATGTAGGCGTTTATAAACTATGCATTGTCCGTTGCATTATTCTCCCAAACACCAGAGGGCGTACAAACAAAATTAACTCTGAAGAATCAAAACGACAACAAGGGTAACAGGCATGTAACGAGTGTATTACATGAATTATAACAAAACCAAGGCTGAATATCCTGCAAACAATTTGATTTGGCTGCAAAATATTTAGTGAAATAAAGATTTTGAAGACTTATGTTTCTGAAGCACTAATTTTCACATGTAAATACTGCTTTTATCAGTGAACTTTTTGCGACAGTCATGTCTAAAAAGCTTGCGCAACCACTAGACGTGGGAATCACCAGAGATCTCGCAATACGATATTATCACAATACTTAGGTCACGATATGATATTATCACAATACTGTGTCAACATGTTTTATCTAATAAGATAAAGTTTTCAGTCTGTTCATCTCACTTCAATCATTTTTATTGCAGCAAAATATGATTGTCAAGCACACAGACTGACCAACAATGTCATAAATGTTGCATGAACCTGACAAACTGAACTGTTTGTATTACTACATAGTCCAACTTAACTAAATGCAAACGTGTGGACTCAGTATATGAACTATAACTTGTATAAGTAGGATATAAGAGTTATATAACTCAGTATAACTTGCGACGCGTGGACGTCGAGGGCAGAGACAGTTATGCGCTGCACTCTCCCCATGAGCCGGCTACTGTTGGCAGATTTAACCCCGTTGTGAGGCCAGATGTCTCTATCTTTGTTTTGACCAACTTCCTACCAATCATGCTGACCCGGGACCTTTCCTGACCTCACCAGAAAACAACTCAGCACCATCTAGTGGACTGAAAAAGCAATTGATTTGATTTTTCTAGTAATTATTATTATTTTTTTATATATATTTTTTTTAATAGTTTATATAATAAAAGATTGATACTTGGCGTCCATGTATCGATACAATATCGCCACGCAAAATATCGCGATGCTATGCTGTATCGATTTTTTTCCCCCACCCCTAGCAAGCACCACAAGAGAGTAATTTAGTTTAATCTGAGATGAATGACACTGGCTGGCCAGTGGCTGATAATTAGCTGGTGACCCAACAGACACATAGATATAGTATACTGTATGTAAAATCCATAGACTTTATATAAGAAGTGGGCGTAGTCATCCTGACGTCACCCATTGTTTTGTGGATAGTCGTTTTGAAATCTTGAGTTCGGCAATTTCGACGTCGCCATCTTTGAATACGGCCATCATCATGTTTTTTTTTGCAACCAATGAAAAGTTACCATATTCGGAATGCGGAGTGGTGTTTTTAGTGTTTTTACAAACTGAATTAACTATCAATAGTAATGTTCTCGAGAACAGAGACTACATGCACATCTCACTCACAGGTCTGAATTCAGGTACTGAAAAACAAGAGCGGATGTGGTCTGAGGAATGCTCCCTAAAACATTGTCTTTTATATGCCCTGACAGTTGTAAAGTGTCGTATACTGTCCTAAAACGTCTGAATGATCCTCCGTGGCGATTAGTGATTGGCTCCATTTCAATTCTGTCCCCTCCCATTATCGATCCTTGAGCAAAACATCCTGGCTCCTTGCAAAACATCTTGGCTCCACCTCTCCGTCGTGGTCAGCTTTGGCATCACAGTAAGCCCACGTTAAAGCATCCCATGCTTTATGGTCTGTTTGACTCTAAATGGACCATAATGTACTAAATGAACATCATGCTGTATTGAAGAAGACTTGAAACTAGAGATTGAGACCATAAACTCATGTTTACAATGTTTACTGAGGTAATAAATCAAGAGAGAAGGAGTCATTTTCTCATAGACTACAATCGGACTTCTTGATGCAACCAGAACAGTCGCCCCCTGGTGGTCAGTATAGATAATGCAGGTTTAAGACACTTCTGCATTGGCTTCACTCGGCAGAACCGGAGGTTGCCGCCTGATAAAACCACACTGAGAAACACACAGACACATTTACATTGTAGAACTTTAACATCCATTATTTGGGGTTTCATCATTTTTTAGACATTGTTTTGACAGTGTTTTGTTATTGATGCATGTATGTGTGTGTGTGTGTGTGTGTGTGAGAGAGAGAGTGTGTATGTCCAGTTCCTCCTTCAACAACCGCTACACGTAAAGCCAGCAGCCCCTATGTTGAATAATTCTGCTTACACACACACACACACACACAGAGAGACACACACACACACACCAGGAGCTTGAATGAGAGGACAGGGCAGCAGAGAGGATTTGGTTTGGTCCCGTCTTTCAGACGCCGCTCAGGGATAAAAAGCTACCGTTGGATCACAGCAGATAGGCATTCATTGGCTGCCATTAGGTTCCTGAGAGCGGAGGGTCGTTGACAGGGCAAGCTGCCTCCTGACAAACATATCAAAAACAAGACATTTGAAAAAAAATGATTGTGGAGATGAGAAAATATATTTATTTAGTAAAAAGGTTCTCTATTTTTTTGTTTTCCGAGTTGTTTATCCTCCATCTTCTCACATTGTGTGATGACAACAAAATGAACATGCAGCGAGTTATTATTGGACCAAACAGTGAGTCGGAGCACAAGCCAGAGAAACAAACTAAAGCAGATGGTCAAAGTGACAGTGAGAGCATCTCTGTCTGCAGTCCAAGGAAGGCTGACGTCGCAGTGCTGGCCACGCTGCTTGACTGACAGCTGATCTCCAGCAGTGAAAAACACCACAGTGAGGAGCGCTTAGCAACAAAAGACGGAGATAAACATATCTCTAATAACTGCCCCCACAACCAACCTGTGACCACGTCTCCGAGCCCCACGCCGCTCTACACTCCTACTTCTTAATTGTTGAGCATTCCGTAGTAAGACATATGCGATCAATCTGCATCGTGATGCAGCAGATCCTGTCTCTGCTTTGCAGATAAGCATATGTCCACAATGTTATTGTTAATTTATGTCAAACAGGATTTGAATCAAAAACCTGGTGATGTCCGTCTTGGTTCTCAGGACCTCTCCGCTCGCTGGGCCAGAAAACATTTTCCGCACAGTAATTACAGCCTCATGTTCACGGACCGACTGCTGCTTGATCCACAACAGCTTTGGACTCAATAATAAGATCCACAAAGTCTCCTCGATCAAAGTTAATTCATCCAATCTACACCACAGTTCCAAACAAACCCCAGACCCCCGATTAGGGCCATTCTGGTTCTTTTTTTAAGTTGGCTGTTTTTAATGTCTGCTCTTTGACCAACAACTCGTTTTTAATGAATGATTTTATCACCTTACACCAGCTCGAGTTTATGCTTTTAACCGAAACACGGTTAGATAATAATTGCAGTGCAACATTTCTAATTGAAGCACAACTGTTTGAATGTGTCTGCAGAGAGGCTGGTGGGCTAGTTGCGCTTTTTAAATGATACAATTCAATGCAAACTGATTAATTCCATTGAATGTCTCTGCACTTTATCATTTACCATATACGAGCCCCAGAAATACTGTGCTCACCTCACTGATGTTTTTTTGGAAATGCTGTCAAGTGAATGTACTTAAATTCTTGTGACATCAATATTCACAGAGAAGATCCCAATGACACTAGAGGCCATACCATAGTTCTGGTTATTAATAATAATAGCACTCTTGCTGTTAGGGATGTAGATCTGACTGATCCCTTTGGTATATTCTTTGATGCATTCGTTTCCTCTTTTATTTACACTAGATCTAAAAAAAAAAAAAAGGTAGATTAATGAAAACACCAGCACTCACGTTTATTGAAACTCTATCTAAACTCTATCTAATTCATCAGTCACAGAAACAGGGCCTATAGATGATTTTCTTCATCATTTCAATTAAAAAATAATGCTGTTTAGACTAAAATAGTTTCCGGCAAACATAAAAGCACCATGACGAAATGCCACAACAGTAGCATGTCAAAGAGAGAAGACTAAACTAATCTTCAGATTGACCATGACATCTACAAAAGACAAACTTTATACAACTCTGAGCTACGCAGCATGAGGCAGTCCCATTACTCTCATATTACTCGATATGAATTCACTGCAACTAATAACAAAACTCTTGAAGAAACAGTGCTGCTTCTTAAACTATCCACATGCTGCAAACAAGCTTTGTAAAAAAAGCATTTTTAGCATTTTGGCAGTGGATTTGTTAGATATTGTAAAGGGCTCACTACTCAGGCATCTTTCCAGCAGCATTAAAAACCTCTGTTGTCAGGCCCCTCCAGAAAAAAAGAAACCTGGATACTTAACAAATACAATCCTATCCCAAATCACCCCTACATCTGCAAGTTCATGGAGAAAGTAGTCTTTAATAATATCAATAATTTCATGTGAACTAATGACATCCCTGATAGCTTTCGGCTTTCGGGCTTCTCACCACATCATAGCACTGAAATTGGTCTCTGAAAGATTCTGCAAGACATTCGCCCGGAAATCCGCCTGGATCTTACTGCACCCTTTGAACACTCACACACTGGATCATAAAATAGATCAACTGGAAAATTGTGTGGTTCAGTTCATATTTAGATGGCAGGGGTTACGTTGTCAGTATCAGCAGCTATGGATTTGAAAGAAGTGCTATGTCGTATGGAGTCCCTCAAGGATCGGTTCACAGGCCACTCTTATTCAACCTTTACAGGCTTGCTCTTGGTATAATTATCCAAGACCACAAGGCTGCTGAGTATTCCTATGCAGACGGCACCCAGATCTATCTAGCTCACCAAACGATTGTGGTCTTATAGACTCACTATGTCTGTCCCTTGAGAAAGTAAACAGTTGGATCCAAGAACATTTCCTTAATTAGAACCAAGGAAAAACTGCAGTAATTATCTTCGGCAATAACAAAGGGAGGCAGGCACATAACTGCCTACCTTCTTCTAGAAGACTAAAAACTAACACCCACATCAACACATTTGCTGTAATCATTGATGAAGATTAAACTATTTCAATGGCCTTGTTAAAGCTGTGACAAAGTCATTATTCTGGCATCTGAAAAACATAGCTATAATAAGAAACTGTGTCCAAGAAAAGATCATTATTTCTTGTAGAGTGGACGACCGCAATGCGCTCCTTACTGGCAAACACTGAGAGAGAAAACATTTCTCCAATTCTTCAATCCCTGCGCTGACATCCAGTTGTATCAAATTAATTCTAAGACCCCCCTTAATGTCTATAAGTCACTGAGTGGTCTGGGCCCCAAAATATAGATGTATATATGCATGTACGCAGATATGTTTGCTGAGTACAGGATATAAACAATGGTAAATTCCCGTAAAGTCAGTAAAAGCTGGTATCCGTCAGTGTAAACCAGCTGTTGAATGACAACAATTTAAGGAATGATTGAACAGCTGGTGTCATCATTAGGAAGGTGTATCATGTGGTCACCTCTTTTGACACTGGAAGGAAGCGAAAGTGAATTGCCTCCAGCCTTAACACGAGATCCTCCGTACAACCTGTGAGTGCAGCATTGTCTGTCCTCGCATTATACAGGGAGTCAGCCAAGGCTGACATTACCGTCTCTGCCAATGCATTTCACGGCAGCAGCACACGCACATATGCAACAACACGTGATCATATACTAATGCACCGGAGCTGGTAGCCGCGGTGCTTGCAGACACACATGTGCACACACACACACACACACACACACACACAGCAGAAGATGTGGAGCGAGTGGTTGAGGCTACAAGGCTGTAGTGCATCAATAAATGATGTGGGCGGCTTTATTCAATGCATGGCTAAAAGATGTTCTGGGGGGATGAGCATGACACATAAAATATGGGCAACCAGCAATTCCTATGAATATTTTGGACTGCTTTGAAAATGAATATAGCCGTGGTGTGTTACCCTGACACCTACACTTACCACACACACACACACACACACACACACACACACACACACACACACACACATAGCTGTCTCCCCTCCAATTCTCCCTCAGAATATTGAGCACACACGTTCAGCTTACTTGATCGACTCCCCTCATTGATCCGGGCTGCTCCGGTGTGTGTCATTGCTCTCTGATATAGTGGGACAGTGTAAACAGTTCTCTTCCCTTCTTCGTTCTGTGGAAATCCGTTTGGTTATTTGAGCGTCGCACGAACAATCATCATCCCAGATCATTGACCGTGTTTCCATGAACACATGGACTTACTGAGAGGAGTGGGCTCAGATCAGGCATGATTTCTGTTGTATGAAGGCATGTTGATTGGTAGAACCTTTTCCCCACTTTTGAAGGAATACTCCACCGACAATCTCAGAGTCAACATTCAGTGTGTTAGTACGGTGTTGTTCCACCTCGAGCCCCCAGAGGAACTTTAGTTCTCGTTGGCATATTCTCAGTGTGTGACACTCGACTGGAGGGATGGAACTAGGATTGAAATGTAAACATCTTTTACAATATTAATTCCTCTGCAGATTATTTTGTTGTTTGTTCTATAGGTTTATAAAATGCAAAAGCTAGGATAACAATTCTAAGAAATTTCAAGAAATTCCCTCCGTTCATACCGGAGATGTTGCGTTCATGAGAATTGGATGAACGAACGAACAATGGCTCTGGTCACACATTTAAAAAAAAAAAAGTCCAACCAACTGTTAATAAAAAAATTGAAAAATCCTCCCATTATTTGCTTAAAAATGATTCAATTGATAACCACGGCGGTTGCCTCGAGTGCATTCTGCACCTGCAGAATTTTTTTGAAATGTTTTTGATGTCCATCACTCCAAAGCTGATGAACATTTTTAACAAGCCCCACTGCCTCCAATAGAGACACATCCCCCCCCCCCCCCCCCAATCCCTCTGGCGCCCTTTTTACTTAATCTTCATAGGCAGCTGTTGACATCGAAAGCCTCACCCTTAGAGATACAATATGGAGCTCAGATATCCGGAGGGAGCCCAACGAAAGGAGCCAATTGAGGTGGATCGGGCATCTGATCAGGATGCCTCCTGGGTGCCTTTCTTTGGAGGTTTTCGGGGCATCGGAGGAGACTCCGGGGCAAACCCAGAACACACTGGAGGGATTATATATCTCATCTGGTCTTGGAAGGCCTGGGGATCCCCCAGAAGGAGTTGGAAAACGATGTTGGGGGAGAGGTACGCCTGGGCTGGGTAAGCAGCAGAGAATGGATAAATGGATGTTCAAATCACGCAAATCTCCCTCTGTCTATAAATTGTGAATAATTAACCGTATTTATAGTGATCAATCAAGGCCCTTGAGTTCCACCATGAACTTTTCAATTTCAGTTTGAGCCTACGGAGCTATGCTGAATGGTGGAAATAAAATATGACTCAATAACATTTTCTTCATGTATACTTAATGTGTACTGCTCAGGGAGTTTAGTATAAAAAATGAAGAAAAAGAACCATTGAATTTCTTGATAAAGATTGTTCTCCAGCTTTCCTGCTGAGAGAATAGCTGGTGTTATAGAGGTATTGCAACAGAGGTCGGTGCAGAGTAAATGAATGGACACTTTCAGAAGAAATGTAGCATGGCAGATGACTAAAGTTGTGTGTGAATTGGTGGTAACCTATCTGAATGGGTCACACTTTAAATGTGTGTTCAGTGGATCCACTTTTTGAGGAATCCAAGAAATAATGAGGATTCTGTGCAATGAGCTCATACTCACTTTAAGAAACATATTATATCTTTATTAAATCAACAGAAGCGGACACGTATGACATAAGGTGAATGGTGAGGTGGTGGAGAAAGTCACACCAGAAAGACACATTGAAATCAATCTGCAGGTCGCTAAGCTAGTTGGTAAACTGCTGTAGCTGCTCACAGTCGGTCACGGTCTACTCTTCCCCCCATGGCATGAGCTACAGCATACCATTCAATAAGAAAGGTAAAGCTCTTCGTCTAATGAGCTTAACATTTGCTAACGTCAACTCATTAGGTCATTAGCCTTACTTGGTCGCTAACAACTTGTTAATTCAAAATGAATCTCTACTATTGATTCCTGTCTCCTTGCTGTTTGCAAACCATTCCCCTTTAGTGGAACAGTTTTCACTCCGACAGAGGAGGTAACACCAAAGTGAATGGTGGACCACAGCTTATACGCATTGATAGCTCATCCATTTCCGACTCTCTGGCTTTCCCTACGCTCAAAACTCAGCACTGTAACGGCAAAAGGACAGACCGGCCCAGGTATGGCTCTTCAGCTGACGACCCAGAAGACAAGGAGCAGCCATGGCAAAGAACACTGAAAGAACCTGGTGGATCGGAGGGTTTGTTACAACACTAAACTCCCCTTTAGAGTTGACAAGGCCAGCCATGAGATGTCTCAAGCACCAAGATACAGATTGTTAATCGGGTCTTTTAAACTGATGATGGAAAGGGTTTTCCCCTTTTAATGGATCTTCCAAAGATCCTGTTTGGCTGGGATACATCGTGTTAACGGCACGTAAAGGCAGCGACTTTGAGGAAGAATACGACTTATTGTAACTCCTACACTTAAAAGAGTTGGACAGGCTGAATCGAACACATTGGAGAGTAACTATTCCGGAGGAGCCAGAGCGAGGTGGGAGACAAACTGTAACAGTCTCTATCAAGAGTTACCTTAGAAACAGCGGAGCCAAGAAAGTCATTCCTCCTCCTGACTTCTCGGCTACAACTCTCTTTGGTGACTTTCTCTCTTAAGTGACAAATAAAACTTTGTATTACATGTATTATTGTATCAAATGTAATGATGCAGGTAGGCTGAAAATAGCATGCTGAAGAAAACACAATTAAATATAAGGTCAAGTCAGTAGGAGCTAAGACAGAAGTTTTTGTTTTCTTTCAGTCACATTACATTGTCACTGTAGGTTACCTGTAATATATATATATATATATATATATATATTTATATTCTTATTAGGAAGAACAGAGAAATCATAACTTTAAGTAAAGAGCCAACTTTAAGGCGTAAAACATATTTAGCTGCTTACATTTAGCACGGAGGTGGGATTGCTGCAGGACGGGTTTTAAGGTAAATCCTATAAAGGCCGTGATCTTCGTGGTTTAAATGCTTTTTGAAATGACTCACTGTGTTCTGCTGACTTCCTTGTTTATCTGAAAAGCACTTTGAGACTTGGACCGTGCGCGGGAACAGCTATTATGTTTCTAGAGAGGCTGCAGGTGGTGAGATACTCTCTGGTGCATTCAAACACCTCTAAGGGCAGAGCCTAGGGGAGAGGAGAGATTTTAACTGCACTCAACTGACCGGGAGTAGGCCGTGGGGGGGGGGGGGGATGAGAAAAAATGCAGCTGGAGAGAGGAAACAGGAAAAAAAACACCATCCATGTTTTCAGAGGTTTTTATATATCAAGCCTTTTATTTCAAATCAGATCGATGTTTTCCACCTTTGATGCTGTGTTTTATCATGCAGTTTGTTTAATCGTTCAAAATATACAGAAATACAGAAAGAGGAAGAGGACTTGAGTCTCAGCAGGATTTAGAAAAACTTGTCCATGCGTACATCTTCATTATCTTGACTCCAGTAATGGTGTCTTTGCAGGTCTTTATGAAATGTCTGAACACTGCTGGTAGGGTCCAAGAGCAAGGAGGAGGAACACCTACAGTTCTCTGATCTAGATCTAAACATGGAGGAGCAGCATTCAGTTGATTTATTGACCCGTCAATCCTCTTTTTCCCATCGACTATTTGACAAGTTGGGAACGACAAGGGTTTGCAAAAGCATGTTGATCTGGTTCAAGCAGAGACGTAGGCCAAAGCAGTCACTTCATATCAGAATGAACACGGCCGATTCTCACAGTATCGGTGGTCTGCAGCTGCTTTCCATCTTTGTTTCTCTTCATGTGTTATTCTTGAAATATGTCGCTTTTAAGACATTATGATCCGACCATTGATGACAGGAGATACAGTCGAATCATGCGCTGTTGATGAGGTTTGTAATTGTTACGTACATGTTTTTTGTCTTGAGCACCTTGACACAGAATGCAAATAATACTTTCAATACAATTTGTTTTTTTCAGAATAAGGTTGATTTTTGGGAACCCCTAATGAAGGCATCAACTATCACGTTGTGCGAAACAGACATATTCATAATTTACACAACAGTGTACAACTATAAAGAGGCTCTTGAGTCCGAACCAAGATTACTGTTGTATTGACTGGGAAAGGACTGTATATTTTTACTGTGGTTCATTAAAAGTTGTGGCCACCAGGGGGCATCGATCAGAATGCACTCCAGACAAGATGTTCCTTTTGAGAGGTTTATTGACAATAGTCAAACAAGCAATTTGTGTGTGGTTCTGAAACAGACATACATGAAATAATAATTAGTAAATACCTCTATACAACATTGGTTTCTAATTAGGACATACAGGGACAGAATACAGGCAGTGATAAACAGGTCCGGGACTCCTACAGCCACCACTTAGCAAACAAGGAACGAGCTACTAACTATCAGAATAGATTGCCGTGCAAATGACACAATATAACACTTATAACTACATTAGACGAACACCAAACTTTACGTCTACTTACTGGTTGTTTGCACGCACACAGTCTTGAGAGTCAAACTCCGAACAGCAACATAAACTAATCTATTTACAGACACGGCCGTCATTTCGCGCCGCCTGGCTCGTTCAAGCCTTTTCACTTCCTCAACGCCGTTAATATTAGTCCGCGAGCAGCTGACTGCCGTCCTCTTCCGCAAGGGGTGTAGTGCGGTTCCTGCTCGGCTGCTTCTCCGAAACCCGTCTGAGGTCGTCACAATTACTAGAGATTCCATTTACAAAGTGTAAGTGTTCACCAGAGGGGACATCACCAGACTGCATTGATCCGATGCCACAAAGTATAGATGCATATGTACAGTAGTGTTGTATGACGATTGGAGTTATATGGATGTATTATACACTGGCTCAATGCCAGCTGGGATCAGCTCCTCTGAAGGATACTCAGTTTCAGATAACAGATAAGTAATGTACCTAAAGTGGTATTTCAAATGTACCTGTGAGGCTGTTGAGGAGGTCCGCCGAGGCAGCAGAGCTTCCCGTTTATTTCTTTTTGTGTCCCTCTGACTGAAGCGCGTCTCAGCTGACTGAACACGGGACTGCGTCTGCATTTCCATACAGTCTGGCTCTTTCTGATCTGTATGCTGCTGAGAGCCGCAGCCGCTGGCAGCTCACCCCTCAGCAGAGAACTGATCTGAACTCATTCTCCTCTACAGCTTGCTGCCTGCTCTCGCGATCACACACACACGCACGCACACACACACACACACTAGCCGCACAGTACAGTACAGTTGACTTGAGATGTGTGCCAAGTCCCGGATGCTGGTGTAGAATGTAGATCAATTCAGTTTTAAACCCATTTCAGTCTCCTGCAAAGGTTTGAAAACACGATGTTGTCTTTGCTGTAGTTCTGCTTCTGGGCCTAAACCACAGACCCAGATTATTGAAGGATTGTTCATTGGGTTTTTTCTCATAATAAAAAGAGGAATAAAGGTTTTTTCAGGAAAAAAATCCCAAATGTTCCTTTTTCTGTCAACGTTCCAAAACTATTGCAAATCACTGTTGCAGAGTGTGCGGCAGCCAGGTCTCATCCAGCCTCCTTACGAAAGAATTATGCACTTTAATTCATAGATATCTCACAAAATCCTCGTAATCATGAATGAGGAAGTATGACGGCTGCAAAAGGCCACACAGAGCGGGCGGAGGAGGAGGAGGAGGAGGAGGTGGATGGGTCTAACAGCGACCTTTGACCCAGCAGACGGCTGTTCGTTCCCCGTGATAAAACGAGAAGTCAACGTTGATCCATTTGTCTTGAACGTGCGTACTTAACTCAGTTATTTTAACCCAAATGACGATATTTTCCTCATCCTAACTTTGTTGTTTCCTGTGAAGACTGAGGTTTATTTTGAAAAGACCGTTTGCATGTCACGAAATTAAAACCTGTTGCCGGCTATCGTAGGAAAACAAACAGAATATGAGGACACACAACAAGTTTTCCTTGGATATAATTTGGACTGTTGTAAGAGGACACGTTGCTTTGGGAGCCGTATCCTCAGTTAGCAGTTAGCTTGAGATCAGTCTGTGCAAATCCCTAGCATGGTGGTCTGCCCCAACGCTCTGCCCGATCAGCAAACTCTCTGTCGCCTCCGTCAAACAGGTTAGACCTCGTGCTCCACCAGCCCACTCGGACTGCCGCTGAGTGGGGGTTCGTCTCCCAGACCTGGCGGGGTGGTATCCCCACCATATGCAGCACGAGACCAAGATGCAGGTCGCTTTCTGCCACTTTGGATTCAATCCCATGAACAAACTTTCACAGAAGATTATAAGATAGTGGCGCTGTCTTGACGGGCTCTCAGAGTTTCAGCAGTTTAGATGAAGTTTGTGTATTCCTGCCCTGCTCTTAGTTAGTAGTTGACTTATTTTTAAATTGAGATTGTATGGAACCAGCAGTAATGGTGAAATACTGATCCCCGTTGGTATGTAGGCATTACACATGTTTTAATCATAACTGATAATATAGCCAGGTCTTACATTGCTGTTATACAGTCCAAAACAAAACGGATGATATATTCTAGGAGGTAATCATTTTAAAAATCATTACAAAACCTCTGCCTGTCTCCTGTAGCCCCACACACATGTCTCAGTATGTTATTGTTGCTTCTCAGTGCAGAGCTGGTTAGAGGAGAGCAGATGTGTGCAGATGTGTGCACAACACACATGAATCGTCCGGGAAGAAAACTTTCTCTCTCCTTCCATGACATGAACATTTCACTCTGCACAATGCCTGTTGTGTTTGTGCGGATGTCTGTTGAAATGGTAATAAGCCTGACACTGTGTTCCCCACATTGTCATGTCCAAAAAATGGTTTTCAACTTCTAACAACATCTCCACATAGCCTTTGTGTTTGTCTTGATCCATAAAAAGATGATGGCTGTGCTTCTTTGTTCGGCATAACATTATGCGAAACATGCAAGTAGTTTTTGACAGCAGCTACAATCATATCTTGTAAAGCAGACTGAGTGTAACTCTGCCATTCCACCGCAGAGCAACGTTTTCATCTCTGGGAAACAAATAACATTTGGCACCTACACATGTAGAAGACAACGTACAGTGGGTTTAAGACGTACACAGAAAGAACGATGGAGAGAAAGAAATACTGGATGAAGCGTTGCTTTCAGGCTAAAACCTCAGATGTTTTCGACACTTTCATTCTTTCTAATGCCAGCAGGAGGAGACTTCTCTGGTTGTCGATGGGACAATTACTTCTCTCTTGATTCTTTCTCAGTAAACATTGTAAACATGTGTTTATGGTCTCCATCCCTAGTTTCAAGTCTTCTTCAATACAGCATGATGTTCATTTAGTACATGATGGTAGCTTCAGTACAGGCTCCATATTAGCAACACACTGGATTGGCTTTGTTTTGAATGCTTTAGATGCTGTTGCCATGCTCACTGTGAGGCTGGTACCAGCAACATTTACTGAATAGTGAAAACTGAATTCTTGAGTATAATAGATGCAGAAATAGTATCCCTGCCAGGTGGCAAAGGTAAGGATGTGTGGATTTCATGTCACTGACATTTTGAAGTTGACTAGTGTACAACTTCTTTCAAGAGATTTGATTTCTATTGACCTCTACTTCCAAATCTATGAGACTACTTCAAGCTACCTTTTATGGCAGAAGTCTTTGAAATAGTTATTGCTGAGCAACTTCTTCAAGTGGTTCTAAGGAGTAGAGGTAGGGATACTTTTCAGTCTGGCTTCCACCAAGTGCACAGTAGGGGACAGGTACTGTTGTGGATGAAAAAAAAATAACCTTTATATAACAAGTGCTACTTTCGCTTCAAATCCTTGTGTGGTAATCGTATATCTTTTGGTTATTATTAATACGTTTTGTGATTTTTTTTAGGTAGAGGTCATCAATAAGCCACTAACACTACATTCTCATGTTTTTAATTTGTAAAAATAACCTTTGACGCTCTGATTAACTACTGAGTGGTTCTCAACCTTTTTTCAGTGATGTACCCCCTGTGAAATATTTTTTCAGCCAAGTACCCCCCCAACCAGCGCATAGCATTTTTTTGGTAAACATTGTAAACATGAGTTTATGATCTCTAATTTCAAGTCTTCTTCAATACAGAATGTTCATTTAGAACATTATGGTCCATTTAGAGTCAAATATACTGTATATTAAAGCCGGGTATGCTTGAGGGCGGGGCTACGACGTGATTGATCGCTACCATGGCTTAGCATATAGCATCAAACAAATGTCATCTATGTCAGGATATAGTGGAGACATTTCTATTTGAGCAGAGCTTGAAGTCACTCTCCCTCTGTGTGTGATGTCATCTGAGCTTCACTGGGCTTTGTTGTTATAGCTTGACCTTTTAGCTGTTAGCCCTGCTAGCTAGCTCATCCCCGCCGCTCTGCACTGGCAGTTACAGCTAAAGCTGAAACTGTTAGCTCTGTCAACACTATGGACATTGTTTCCGCTGTTAACCCCATTAGCTGCAAGACGCCGGCTCAGAAAGTATCTGAATTTTGCATTTAGCACCTTTAAAATGTGTGCTTTTGGTTTGGAAGTAAATGTGTGCGCATGACCATGTGTGTCTAAATATTTTGTGTGTGCGTGTGTGTGTCACTGTGCTTTGTTGCATGAACTCTTGTGATTTTCATTTGTGTGAGTTTTGCCAATGCTTTGCAAGTGTTTATTTCGTGTACTTGTGAGTGTTTGCGCACAACCGTGTGTGTTCAAAAGAGATCTCGCAGTGTATGACCCTTAGTGGCGTCTGAAGTGCAGATTGTGTTTGCACTTGGTGTGTTTCTGTTGTATGCAGGAGACGGGCAATAATAAGAGTTATGAGGGCCTCCTTCACGCAGACACATCAAAATGCAAATGGTGTTGGGCAGTCATTTTCAAACTGCGATTGTGCCAGCGTGAAAGGATCCGTGTTGTCTGCGGAGCTCCTGCAGCTATAAAGTTTAAACAAGCCCATCATAATCATCATAATCATTGACACGATGATTCTACATTCATAATACTTGTTACAACGGCTGTAAAGTGATTGGTATGAAGCGTCTGTTGGATGCACAGCAGCGTGACTGAAAGGTGACACAAAACAAGTTGGTATTTGAATTTGAGGGTTTTGGCGGCTCGTCTAACCTCATGATAGGCCTCATGACCTCTGTGAAGCACTTCCAACAGCACTTCAGTATCAACGTTTTGTTGAGGCCACATTTAACAGCAAAGCCTCGGACTTCAAACACAACTCTGCCAACTGCCACCTGCAAAAGTTCTCTGACGACTCTGCAATCGTCGGCCTCATCTCCGCAGATGATGACAGAGAATACAGGGAACTAAACCAGGACTTTTTAGGATGGTGCCAGCGGAACCGCCTCCACATCAACACCAGCAAGACCAAGGAGCTGGTGGTGGACTTCCGCCAGGGTAAACGCCCTCCTCCGACACTGGTGAGCATCCAGGGACTGGACATTGAGGTCGTGAACTCATATAAGTACCTGGGTGTTCACTTGAACAATAAACTGGACTGGACTGACCACGCTCACGCTCTTTATAAAAAAGGACAGAGCAGACTCTTTCTGCTGAGGAGACTGAGGTCTTTTGGGGTGAAGGGAGCACACCTGAAGACCTTCTTCGACTCCGTGGTGGCATCAGCCATCTTCTATGGAGTGGTCTTCTGGAGCAGCAGCATCGCGGCAGCTGACAGGAGGAGACTGGACAAACTGGTGAGGAAGGCCAGCAGCGTGCTGGGGTGTCCACTGGATACTGTGGAGGTGGTGGGAGACAGGAGGATGATGGCGAAGCTCTCATCCCTGATGAGCCACGCCTCCCACCCCATGCAGGACACTCTGGCAGCTCTGCACAGCTCCTTCAGTCACCGGCTGATTCATCCCCGGTGTCTGAGGGAGAGGTACCGCAAGTCCTTCCTCCCCGCTGCTGTCAGGCTGCACAACAAACTGCTCTCGGGAGACCACTAACACTTTGAACACGAACATTTGACTTGAACACTTGAACACTTCTGAACACTTTAATTCACTTGAACATGAATATGAACACTTCTGAACACTTTAATTCATTCACCTGGTGCAATATCTAATCCGTGCAATCCTGTGCAATATCCCGTGCAATATCCAATACGTTTAAGTATTATCTTACATTTTACATTCTACTCCCTCTGTATATACTGGTATATTTGTATTCTTCTTCTTCTTCGTGCAATATCCAATACGTTTAAGTATTATTATTATTTTACATTTTACTCTGTCTGTATATACTGGTATATTTTGTATTCTTCTTTACTGTCATATTTTGTATTACTGTTACTGTTTACTGTTTAGTTTATTTATATTACTTGATTTCCATCTTCATTTTATTACTTGTGAGCAATGCTGCTGTAATCCTGTAATTTCCCCACTGAGGGACGAATAAAGGATTGTCTTATCTTATCTTATCTCTTATCTTAAAGGACAATAGAGGGGTTCCATAACTTTACAGTTCAATCATCCCAATGTTCCACTTCTGGTTTGGTAATAGTCCATATTTTTCCTCTTGTCAACAACAAACCTCATTGACAGGCTCAAACCAACAATGAAGCAGAGCAGTAGACTTAAGACTCGAGTCGCAGGACTTGACTTCCTCGAATGCCTGACAGCTCCATGTGGTTTGAAGGCATGAAGCTGAGCAGACTTGAATAGCTCAACCAAAAATATTGGAAAATGTAATATTATATGTCATTTTGCTTTTTGGAGCTCTGCCAGACTGTCATGAATAATTAATAAAAATGAGTCGTCACAACCTAATGCACACTTTCATTCTGGTGCCAGCAGCTGCAAGTGAAACAGAGAAAACACTAAATTCAGATGAGAGAAATGATCCTTTCATCGTCAAATTAATTAGTCTGTACACACAAATGAGTGGCGCAGTTGTTTCCCCTATTCTTTTGTTATTGTATGAACTATTATAAATAACTTGTTTTTATGCCACCTGCCCTAAATACAAGGTTGTTTCAACATTTAAATGTTTGAGACCACAGCCTTGAAATGTCGACTCACATGACAACGCTTCGATCAAGTCGGGACTAGTTTCATTGGGAACAATAGCGGAACCAATCCAAAGACTTTTTGGATTATCAACTTCTATACATCAACTATACATGAGTTCATCAACATTAATAATTTCAACGAACAGTACAATGGCTAATTGAGAACGCCTTCATCGGGTTTTTCAAAGTGAATATTTGGAATAAAAGTGCAAAGAATGTGTAGATGAATAAATATCTACAAATCATATCACAGGAAACTCATCATCAGCTTTTTGTACAGCTGCAGCTTTGGTTTTGAGGGTTGGCATTAAACTATCTGACACATCCAGATTCCATTAAGAAAACGAATAATTTGATGGGATGTTTGCCTTTGAGCCAATGTACATTTGCAACTAAGCATTGATGGATCAGACGAGCTTGCGTTTTATGTCTTGAAGACATGAGAATTGACTTCAAATCAACCCTGCAATGAATGCATCCACGTAAGCATTGTGTGTGTATCAAAGCCTGATGTACTTCTTCCTCCATTCTTGTCCAATGACTATTGACCAGCTGTGACCATCTGATTTAAGAAACGACTGAGTCGCCTTTAAAAAACAATAAAAAATGAAACAACAGCTTTGTAAGCAGTTCCAAAGACACACCCACTCTCTCAGACGCTCAACTAAAACAGACTTGTAAGAAACCAGCGTAACACGTGTAAATGCAAGTGTCTGACTAAATGCTGCACCATTGATTTAACCCTATAATCCATGTAGTGCGGCAGATCAAACAGCATCCCATGTTCAGCAGCTGGATTCTGGTTGTGTCCGTCTGTTGCTTGGTGCTGATCAGGTAGTGTAAACAGTTAAAACATAATTTCTAGTTCCCGTTGGTTGATGGGGAAATTATTGGCATGCTGTCTCTACATTAGCTACATCTGCCACAGTGCGCTGAGTGCACTTTACCTGGTAGCCGAATTGAATCATAAATAAACAAAAACATATCTGATTATTTTCTACTTTGGACTCTTTAGACCTGCCAATAGAAATATGGTTTCCTAAAAATACAACTAGCTGTCGCAAGGGGATGCGCCTGGAGTTATATTGTGAACAAAACAATTCACTATTTGCCAAACTGAACTTATAAATTGAAAAATGCCAATTCTGAAATGCTCACACTCAAAGCCTATCAAGTTGTGACGGGCAGTTGTGTTTTTGTTTTTTTTTATACCTGCACCCATGAGCACCCATGCGGATCATTATGAGAGCCAATCTGCACTACCCAAGCTGCAAAAGTGTGCGTTAAGCAAACCACACAAACCCGACCCGACGGGTAATAAGTAGCTAGAACACAATAGGTCAAGCCTATTGCAGTCTAAATAGTTTTCCGTTCTCAATCATTGGCAAATTGACAGGACCAGAGCAGAGCCCGTTCAGTGGCCGTCGCCGTTCGGCACAGCCCGGTTGCTTGGCCCCGTCTACTGCTGCTTGCAGTGTTGTCGGGAGGTGAGCCCGTTCGGAGCTCATGTCCGTTTGGACACGTAGAACCTTTAATGAGCTTTCATATAAAAAGAACGTTTCCTGCATCAGCTCATGTCTGTGCAACCGTCCTTGTGGAAAATATAATCAATCAAGGCGGTCAGCTGCATCTTCTCAGTTCTGTTTTGTGTGAGCTCACTGAACCTAATTCCTTTCGACTATGTTGAAATAGCATGAAAGTATTGAATCTTATATCTAACACTGGTCAGCAGTTAGCGTACGGTTGATGACACCGGGCCGGCTCCTTCCACCCAGCTCGTGGGGAAGCGACGGTGAGATTCAGGTGGGACCAGCATGCTGTCTGTGGTGGTATGGCCCCAAGGCTTTGTGCAGAATACATAACATCATTTCTCCAGCACTGCATATGTGGGGATACATGTAAAAACTATTTTGTTTGTCGTACATGTCAGCGTTGTGCAGTATTTTCAAATCAATCTTCTTTTACATTTATGACCACAAAATCGTAACGTACCCGACAACAATAGCAGCAGATGTGAAGGATCGCTTATCTCAAGCAGGCGTCACGTCTCTTCAGTCATTAGTCGGACCCCTCTATACTGAATGAAAGTCAGAGTCTGGAACGTAAACACATTAGCAAATACACAAAGTGATTTGGCAAATACTTTGTAGCTGAAACATGCTGTATTTGTTACGTCCTTAAATAGACCAGTGTCTACAATGTAGTTACTGGTTAAGGCATTGGACAGCTAACCCGAATCCTGCCTTTGTTCTTGACTTCGTATCATTGTTTTAAGTGTATGCTTTAGTTAGTCATTTTTAAAAATACCAATTCATTAAAGCACACCAGTGACAAGCACCTTATTGCAGCCGATGTGGTATCAATAGATGGAACTAATTGTTGAGTTCATGTTTGCCATGGGTCCTAATATAATGTATCACACCCTATCAAGGGGGTTGGCATATAAAATGTCATTTTGAAGGAGACGGTCCCAGATCCAGCAGACAGACACAGATGTCCTCACGTGCATTATCTATTTTCATTTTGTGACAATATTCAAATTAACTGAAACTTTCCGAAAATATTAATAATATTACATTAACTACATAACATTTTGAGAATAAGCTAGTTTCCTTTGCTGTGTTCACACCAAACGCATCGCGAATTATTCGCGCGAGTAGATTACATACAAATGAGACTGGCGCGGCGTGAATTTTGCGGTGCGATTGACCCGGATCCGCGTCAAACGCCAAATTGCCAGTTGAAATTTTTCAACTTCTGCTTAATATTCGCGTTACGCCCCGGCGCAATAGCCTATCAGTGTTGAGTTGCTCCTCCTGTCATCACAGACGTCCTGCCGTTGTTGAATCAGGAAATAAATACTGTAGCCGTCTGTGTTCACCCAGAGCTCTACGATCAAATCGGCATAATTACGTAGTTATTTCGGAGTCCCTTTTTGTCGGTTTATTGCCGTTAAATCACAGCCAAATCTGTTTATTTTGTGTTCATACAGCTGTAGTAAACAGTGAACACAGCTCGATAAAATCCACGGAGCTCCTCTGAACAATATTATGAACCAGACATGATGGCGTTTAGTTTCCCGGGATATCTGTGACTTCCACAACACGTTCTAAGCAGAAATAGAGGGGTTTTTTTTCATGGTTAATGGCGGACAGTTGAACGGCTTTCAGGGCGATAAGCCACGCCCCCTCTCCGGCGCGTCCAGCGCGATTCACACATGAACACAAATGGTCCCCGGCGTTTTGACCGGCGGCACGAATGTCGCGAATATGCAGCGCGATGAATTTGCGCCGCGTTTGGTGTGAACGCAGCATTACAGGAGTTCAGTAATTCAATCTGTAGTCCATGTTGAATATGTTGGTGGCATAGATTGTGTGCATCGTTGTGTGGACTACAGTTCGAAAGCCTTGAGTGGGGACGTGGCTTGAGTTAGATATCTTGGCTGTTGCCATCTTGGTTTTTTTGGCAAGCAGAAGTGACACTAGGGTCGAGCTAAGTGCAACCGAACGCTGAATAAGACATTTAAAACCAAGACCAATAAGACCAAGATGCTACAATTAACATTCATGAAGTGAAAACACACTGTGAAAGGGTTAAAGTAGGAACTGCCAGAATAAACAACGCCGTGGTAGCGACCTGTCAATCAAAAGGTAGCCCCGCCCTAAAGCATCCCCTGCTTCATGGCCTGTTTGACTCGTAGTCGTAGTATCCGTGTCCAGAAGCCCAGTGATGCTTGTCAGCTGGGCGGCCCTGCTGCTGCTGCAAAACACCAAACAGGTTTTGCGTACATACAGCACTACAGCAATAGCTTCTTCATCAATATTTAATGGCCTTCCGTCTCCCTGCTAGGACCATTCCCTGCTCTCCTCATCCTGCTGCTGCGATGCAGGATGAGGAGAGTTTGGAACAACAAGTAAGGCAGCGGAGAGCTAATTAACAACAAAGAATGAAAAGGGGCTAAACCCATGAAAGGAGAGAGAGACGAAAGCCAAGCAGGAGGAAGAAACAAGAACAAAATGTGGAAAGCTGGGGGACCAAAACAAAAGCGGTGTGTTTCTTCAGGACCCTGTAGCCGACCCCGGTCTGCCGGCCTCACTCTGACACCGCTGTCACAGAAAGCTCATAAATAGCATTAAGAATGCATCAGAGCTGCGGTAGCCCTGCTCCCATTGTGAACCGGTGGAGGAGAGTTATGTCGAGGAAGAGTATGGAGCGCGTCTATGAATTATTGACAGCGCTGTATCAAAAGCAGGAGGAGGATAATGTTTTTGTTGTTCGTTGAAAGGAAAAAACTGGCCGGCCAGGCTGGAGACTGCCAGGCAGACGTAGACATACAGAGAATCTCAAGGGAAAAGGAAGTTTGTCTTTGTATTTTTGACTGTATGAATTGTTTACCACTGTCCAGCGTGATATATATATCTATATATATATATATATATATATATATATAGAGAGATATATATATAAATGTATATAGACACATTTTCCGTCTGGAACTGTAAATGCTGCTGTATCAATTATGGGCTTGATATCACATCCTGTAATGACAGAACAAGAATCCATCACAGGTGACATTCTGACAGAAAAGTCCTGGAAAAGTATGATGCGATGATGAGTTGTTTTTTGGGGGGGGGGGGGGGGTTCCGAGCCTTTAGGTCACCATGTTCCTGTCATCGACGGAACACTCGATGGCTTCGCCTTTCATACCAGACTCATAAAGTGCCTCTCTTTCACTACTGCACGTCAATAACCCATGGCAACCGCGTCTGCTTTGTTTCAGCTGCTGCCGAGTCAGTCGGCGAGGACGGAGACGAGTGAAGTCGAGGAAAAGGCTTCATCGTGAGCAGACCTCTCCGCTTCAAAGACTGGTTTTCAGATCTGATCAAATCGTGGATCCTCCCCGATTGAATTCATCTCGTCTTAATATCTCTGGTGTAATTGACACACAGAGGAGTCAACAGTTCAAAATTAGGCATGGATGCCGAGGGGGGGGGAGGCTAAGCATGCAGTCACAGGTTCATTCACGTGTTGTGCTTTTCGCCCCCATTCAGCACAGACTCTACAGGGGATCAGTGCTGATACAGCAGGCAGAGCAGCAGACGTCCGCTGTGCCCCATTCACTGGGCTGTTTGCTCTCAGACACAGCTGACACAGAGGAAATATTATTACATGAAATATTATTGGCTCTTATGCCAAAAGCATAAAACACGTTCATTCAATCCTAAACGTCCAAGTGGACATGCTGTGTCCACAGGTCTCAGCCTCAGCTCATTCACATTCCTCACTCTCTTCCTGGCATTTCTGCTTCACTTTATATTATCCTGAATAAGGTAAACCAGCCATTAGAGCATATCTACGGTACGCTTGATAAGTGTTGTTTAATGCATGTGTTATTGAAAATATATACACGCTAAACACTTAAATAAATGCAGTTTGGCATAATTAACAGACGATATCGTTTGTTTTTATTTCCTCTTGTCAGTAAAAGGAACATAATGTACACTAGCCTTTCACATTAGATTACATGCTATAAGTTGGCTACAATTATCAGAACAATACGAACAACCAGGCTTCCTCATGGGGCTTAAAACTGTACTGCAGATAGAAATGTTAAATAAAATACTTCACAGAAATTCTTCTTTGGGAAAGCACTTCAGAGGATTCAACGTGGTGTCATTGCACAATTCCTCACCACCAAGTCCAGAACTTCGAGGAAAAAGTTGATCTCATCTTATTTCTGTGGCTCTGGCTAGTTTGTCGTGAGGTGGACAAAATACTTTATCATAATGCATTCTCATAATTACTGTGTAAGTGAGTCAACACGCCGGTACTATTGCACGCGTGTGCAATAGTACCAGCAGATACGGTCGTTCTGTCTGAGTGATGCTCCTCGAGGGTTCGGAACAACCAGCAACACCTTTGACATTACACTTGATAATTTGATCCATTGTTGATATTAAAGATATTGATTAATGCAGCTAGGGGCTTGATATTAGAGCTCTAGATCTGAACATGGTACTGATGAAGGTGTCCGTACGATGTCAAGCTGAAGCTGCAGCCTTACTGTGAGTGTACATTGTTTATTTGATCAAACTGCAACAATGCTGTGCCGCCAGAGAGCTTCGGTGTGAGCTTTAAAGTCAACATAGTTCCTGTTTGTCTTGAATTTCACTCGAAAAGCATCCTCACAAAAGTCTTGGAGCTGAGGAATGAATTTCACATTATTGAAAAAACGTCAGCCGACAAGTACAATGCAGCACAAAAAGAAGTGCTGGCTCAGTGCCATGCCGTGTTCCGTCTCACTGCCTGTGAAATCCGGCTGTCTTTTTTACTGGACTTCTTGTTCTTCTTCTCTGACTTCCTGTAAACTCTCTCAAGCAGTCAATTTGTTCACACAGAACAAACATAAACCAGAGTCAGCTGACTTCATTCTTCTTTGGTAAAGTGTGAAAAAGAAAATCTCTTTCTTTCCAGCAGCTTTCCAGCCAATGACTGGAGGTTGTCTCGTCCACGTTGTCCCATTAGACCCCAGAGAGAGGCAGAGATTAGGACCACTTTTCGACCAAATCTGCTCCATCTGTCAGCGCTATTAGAGAAACTGACCAGCATCACTGCCTCAGTCCATCACACACACACAAGCATCTTACCCACCAGCACCATCCCCTTCCACTGCCATCACCACCAATCTGGCTCCACGGGCCCTCGGGGAGGTTGCGGTGCAGCTTCGGTTAGCTGGTAGTTGGGGGGTGGGGGGTAGTACGGTGGTAATTCAGACAACACTCACCAGAGTGTCTCTGCCATATGTGGTGTGCTTGGCGTGGCCGACGCCTGGCCCGAGTGTACCGTCTGCGGTCCCCATCGGCCCCTGCACGGAGTTTGTTCCCGTCACGCCATCTGCACCACCTGTGGAGAGAGAGGGGGGGGGGGAGCTATTTGGAAAGAAACAAGCAGGACTTTGGGAACAAAAGAGTTTAACTTTGAGAACTGGCAAGAAAGAACAACAGCATGAAGACGTTAGTCAACATCAAAGGTGTACTGCAGCAATTTAGTATTGTACCATCATGAAGTACAGCAACACAAGAGAGGGCGATAAAACCAGCTAAATAAAAGTAAAGTCAAGCTTCACTAACAGTGGATATTACACTCCTCTTCCATTATCATTCAGAGAAGGGTCCATGTCTTTCAAATTTCACAAACCCAGTTTTAATGCACACTTTCTCTTAAAGGTGAAACGTGTAAGAAACGGCCAGAACCTGAAATGTAAAACATCACTTATCAAGTCAACTATCATCTTCAACAGAATGTGGAGAAGTTGTAGTGTTAATGTTATCTCAAACAGTTAATGTTCATGTGATTTAAAGATGTCTGTATTGTGTTGCAGATGTATCTGCTGGAATGAGCGTGCTAACCGGCTAGCCCCGACCCCTCCTGTATTGGGACCTCGAGAGGCGACAGTGAGTCCCTGTAGCGTCCAGTCTCTCCTCAGTCCAACATGAGAGGACAAAGAAGCTGCCCCGAGGGCCTGTCAATCACGTTGAGGGTACTGGGTCTGTGATGGTTATGAATCCAAAGTGTCACTGCCGCCAGGATAATACTTTGCAGAAGTACAGCATACACTGTTTATAAGAAGTGGACGTAGTCATCTTGAAGTCATCTATTGTTTTGTGGACTGTAGGGGTGTCACGGATCACAAACCTCACGGTTCGGATCAACAAAGAAAAGGGGAGGAGACAAATATAACTTTCCTTTCCATTTATTAATTAAAGAACTTCAAGAACACTTAAAGCAAAGAACTTTGGCCTATAGTCTTACATGAAAACAAAAATATTGAAGATCTCCAATTTGAAACAAAATGAACTAAATAAATAAAAATAAAACATTCAAGAATACTCAATTCTGATATCCTCGTCCTTTCATCAATATTGAAAGAAAGAAACAGCCAGTGAGCTAGCTTCCACTGTTTACACTGAACTGAACTGCTCGGCAACAACTTGGGTCTGTGCTTACTTCCTGTCAGGTTATGCCATTCAAATACACAATGATGTTACATTCCTGTGACATTATTTTCAAAAAGATGAGAATATCTCCATTGTCTGGGGACAGGGTGGACCTTTCTGTGGTGACTGGAATATTATTGGGCCTGTCTAGCTTCACTCTGATGCTTCTGTCAGCACCTGAACCAGGTGTGTGTGTGTGTGACTCTCACAGAGGGGGCGTGTCTACAGCGCCGGACTAACAATCACTCCGCCGTGGTGAAAGCAGTCTCTACAGTCTTTTCCTTCTCATAGAGGTCTGGAACAGCTTCACACTGAAGTGGGTGCGTGAGTGGACTTCGTAGCGTGGCTCAAGCATTTTAACCAGATTTAGAAATCCTTTGTTTTCTACACCGGAGTGTCCCCGTCGCTGACAGACGGGATGGTGTCTCTCCATATGTGTGGACATGCCGATGTTTTGGCGTTGTCGTGTGTCTCTCTTTAAATAACGCCTACATACTGTAACGGTTTCGTCCACCACCCTCATCCCTCATTATACGTTACAGGGAAGACAAAATGTCCCCAAAGTTGCGACTTAAATGACACCGCGGCTTCTGCAGTTCCTCCGCTCGCCATGACTTCACCGTTAAATGCTTCTAAGCTGCTCCGTTCACGTGAACACACTCCTGCTTTATATGTGTTCACTGACACTCCGCATTGATATTCGGGGACTTGTTACTTGAAAAGGAACAACAGCAGCAGAACTTTATTACACACTATGATGATTACACTGTAAAAGAAAAAGAAAAAATACTCGATTGATCCGCGGTTCACAAGTGATCCGAACCGTGAGGGCTGATCCGAACGGATCACGGATCGATCCGTGATCCGTGACACCACTAGTGGACTGCCATTTTGAAGCCTCGAGTTCAGCAATTTCAGACTTCTTTTTGCAACCAGAGGAGTCGCCCCCTGATGGTCAGAGGAGAGAATGAAAGTTGAAAGACACTTCCGCATTGGCTTCACGCGGCAGAACCGAAGGTTATTGACTTGAGAAGAGCCTATCGAGGCTCTGTGAGACAGACTTTCAAATACTAGTTGGCTTAAATTCAGCCAGAGCTAAATCCAGAAAAGGGGGTTCTGATCCCGGGGGGCCGCCTGACTTCCTGCCTGATTAGCATGCTCTCTGTAGCTGCAGTTACAAAGGTTAGAACCCCGATGCTGGGGATCCCGCCCGCCGGCAGGGAGGATGAAAAGAAAACACGAGTCAATCGATGATTTACCAGTAATGATGTATGATGGGGTGACAGTCAATAAGAAAACAATAGAGCAGAGTCAGCTCATTGTTTCATTGGATCAGGAGTCCCTTTCTCTCCCTGAGGAAACATTTCTACAAATGGTGTGTGGAGTGTCAACAGAGGGACATTATGAAATGATGCGACTATAATGAGTGTTCTCATTACTCAGAGAGTCAAAGGGCCGCAAGTATTTCTGATGTAAAGGCCAGTTCACTCATCATGAAAAGAACAACTCGACCTGTGGAAACAGTTAAAGGACACAGGTTCTTTGTGGTGTTCACTTCAATGAATGCCATCTTGTCACAGCTTCAGTGTTTCAGTCTGGGTTTGTGAATGAAGGAGTCTGGACTACTTGGCTTCTGCTGTTACCATGTTAACCATTTCTTCTTAGTCCTCCAACTTTATGGAAATGCAATACTTAATCCCTGGAGTGCCGTTTAATTAAGAAAGAGAGGAGAATTTTATAGATAGATAAATAGAGGAGAGGCCAAAGCGAACAGCATTTTTTTTTCAATTCTATGGTATTGTTACAGAAATACAAAATGCAATGGTACATACATGTATAAGAAAGAGGTTTCATATGTAGTTATTGTTATTTGAGCATTAATTATACCAGTACAGTATCAGATTCAGTGCTCTCCCGATCCATAAAGTTCTACATTGAGTTAATTTTGCTTACTGGTGTTAGTGTACCGCCAAACTGAGGAGAACAAATCTTGGCAAGAAAATGCCCCTAAAAATATTGAGCTGTTAGCTAAGGGAAATTTATTGGCACGCGACTGAGCATAAGGGGCAGAGGGCCTGGCATGGACCAGAGCCATACCGTTTAACTGTTAGCAGCAGGGGGTGTATGACTGGCACCGAACTGGACAGCAGACCGCACCCAGGACTGGGCACGAGGACAGGGGCAGGGAAGCAAGCCAGAGGCTGTGCTTTTCCATAAAGTACTGCAGGGTGCCTGTTTAGGTGCCTGTCAGTTCTCCTGGAGCTGCCAAGTAACGCTGTCACAGCCCAATGGCGACATCTGTCCCTCAGTAGGCATGACTGAAAGTGAAAAAAAGCAAAGACGTTTAAGGAGTTGATCAGATCTTCACACTGGAAAAACACTCGTCATGTAAAGACTTGTCATGCTCGTGTTTATGTCGAGATGTATTACACATCTTGGTGTCTGAATGCAGTGCAGTACTCTGTGCTCTGCAGTGTCATCACATGCTGCCTTGGCTGCATTCGTTCTGTGGTGACATTGGGAATGATGTTGGCAAAGCTGTGGATTTCGATGGCCTGCTGTGCCCAGCAACAGATGTTCCTCTCCTATTCGGGGTCCTGGGACAATGCAAGAATGAGAGCAATGCAAATAATAATAATTCGGAGGGTAAAACTAGAGTAAAAATAACCACTGCTATTGCAAGAAGGGCCAAACTCACTCAAACTTAACAAGCAAGACTGTATGAATTGAGATGAGACTGGACGATCTGCTCCCAACCAGCTTTTTTTAGCAGCAAGTGGGGCCCACAGCTTAGAGAATTCTAAGGCTTTCACTGGTGAGATGAGGGCAAAACAGTATATGCTCTTCTGCCCCACTGTTTCTGTCAGGTACACATAAGCACCAACACACGTCAAGAGAAACAAGCACCAGTCCCTCTGTCACATCCTCCCTCTGCATAGTTAAAGCCCTCCGAAAGGTCCCTTCTGCAAACAGATGTGCTTCTGCTTTTCCGAACCTGCTCCAAATCAGTCCGGCGTGGAAGCTCCAATACCCATGACACAATGTCCTCTGCTCAGCTTGCTGGGGACGTACACCGTTTTGTTACGAAAAACAGTTTTTACAAAGAGCTTTAACAATAGGCGCGCCATCCGGCAGATCATGAATCCTGCCTTGGAGTCGGCTGTGCAGCTGAGGTGATAGTTGAGGCTGAGGAGGAAGGAAGTCAAGGAAGCGGCTGTAGAAGCTGTAGCGTGGCATCTCGCCTCTGGCCCCGATGTGATCGCCGTCTTTGATCGCCGTCACATCAGTGACCCGAGGTGCACCGCCTACTGGAGGTGAGGCCCCCATCCTCCCATTCATTTCTACGGTCAGGCTTTTGCAGCTACTGCTGGTCTAGTTTAGCGGTTAATAGTGTGGGCCGCACCACCCTCCCTCTGGATTACTTTGGTACTGAAGAAAACTTAAAATATGATGGTTATCAGAGTTCTGGAGTTCTGAGAAAATGTATGACCAGTTATTCAGTTGACATCTGATATACTGTATAATTTGCTGAGGTAATAGACTCAGAGAAGAAGAGTTTAAGCACCTTGTAAGCACTTTCTCATTGCCTCCATGAGCTGTGTTTCACAGCCAACCTACAACAACTCATTTCTTGATGGTTTTAGATCACCGGCCCCTCTCACCTCACAGAGTATCTTTGCCTCTCATCAACCGATTTCTAATCCTCCCTCAAGAGATTTACGGTTGTTTAGTTATTGGTTTGTGAGCAGCTGTGTGCTATGGAGGTTGAACAGTTATTGCAAATCACTTTGGACAAAAGGGACTCGGCCCCCACTCAAATAATTCCTTATTGGCTCCATTTATAACAGCAGTTGAGTCTGCTGCACCGTCAAACAGACATCACTCTTGCAGAACGACTTGATGTTATCGCTTCAGTCAGTTATATGCTGTTACTGTATATCCCCCATTTACCCTCTGTGTGTAGTATGAAAGACTTTCTCTTCCAACTCTTGTTTCAGTGGCACTTCTCTCCCTGACCAATGGTGAGAGGATAACCATCTCCACCTCAATGTCAGCAACATGAAAGAAATCATAATTGGTCCTTCCTCACCTCACCATCCCATCCTCATCAGTAAGCAAGCAGTTGAAATAGTTGACACATTGATCACATACCCATCTAATCCCCACCTCACCCTACTGCCCTCCGGGTTCAGGAACCGAGCACTGAGGCACACAAGGGGCTGGTTTTTGGAAAAGCCAGATCCCTGCAGTCATAGCCTCCCTACACGGCAGGCTGAGCTGAATACACCGTGTTCTCATATTTGTCATTGTGTGCTTTTGCTATTTTGCTGTTGTATTGTTGTGGAGATGAATTCCTCCTCGGGTACCATAAAGTCTTCAGTCCAGGTATGGGTGGATATTTGCTCATGTCAGGATGACTCTAATAGCTTTGACCTCCTTCTACTGCTTGTAATCTAGGGATTGAAAAGATTCTGTTACACTTCAACATTAAAAGATTCTCTGAATGGAAGTGTTAGATAATCTACCCATCGCTGTGCAGTGCATTGGCATTGGGGAGCTGTAGACATTAAACATTGTAAACATCATAGTTTTGTTCCCTTTGAGGAATTTGTTCTTCATCTGGCAAAGCACCCATTTTCCCTCTGCATTCCTTTACTGTGGTCCTCACTTCTTTCCTCTCATCACAGATGTGTCTGAAAGGCCACATTTCATGAAATACAGATAATGCACTGGAGGTGGTGCATTAGCTAACATGTACCCTTTCATCTTTCACCCCCATCTATCCAACAACCCGCCTCTCACACACTGATACAAACTTGTATAGCCAGGTATACACTCAGCTTGTGCAACAAACAATGAAGGTTGAGAGTGAGAGGAACCCCCCTGTGATTTGAATACATCATATTCAACTTGGTGCCCATTTCCAACCCGATGAATCATTATCATAATTGGCACTTCCTTGCTGAATCCTATCCTTATCAGCCACTGTAGGGTTGCATTAGGGAGGAATAATGGTTGTGTCCACCCCTGACCTGCTGCTTTTATTTCTGCATCACGTCTTTAATCGGCAACAACTGGGTCAGCATGATAACAAAGCAGAAATGCTGACCCTTTTTAATTGGGTTGTGTTTTAACTCATTTAAAAATCAAGTTCTATCCAAAGTGACTCGTGCTACTAGTGTGTAAAGCTGCAGATTAATATGCTAAATTGGTCTCGTCAGCAGAGAGGAGCACCCGAACCCCACTGAAATGAAAGAAAAAGGCAGGAATGCCACAGATTCATCATATTTGACCAAATCAGTTGATGCCACACACAATATTATTAATGTGTACTCAAGCTATCAATCAAATATGACCTATGACCTGTTGACGGCTCCCCTGACATCTATGCATTTGTGTGAGTGATGACTCTTGTCTGGTAGAAGCTACGGTGGATTTTTATCCACTCTTGTAATTTATTTACATGTAGATCAGCCTTCATATCTTAACCATTGAAACATTGATATGAGCAACATATCTTAAAAACTGTTGCTTACTTCCTAGATGAATTGTGATTTAACAATATGTACACTCTTTTCTCCTGAACTGTAGTCACTCAGAGCTGACCACCACACACGCACACGCACACACACGCACACACACACACACACACACACACGCATTTGTTTTGACAGGCTGTTGTGTTATGAAGACTAATCTTACATTCAAACATATTAGGTTTTTCGTCAAGCTTCACATTGATTTTAAAGAGGGTCCATTGTAAACAATAAAGATGGCGCCGGCATGTATTGATCAGGCTGCTGATTACACAATTATAAACACATTGGGCCCGGCCGGCATCACTGGGAGACTTAAGTGACCCGGGGCGCTTGGTGAGTTTTATTTTGCCCACCTCGGGTTAAACTATATGAATTTGTAAAAGAAAAATAGAAAAAACAACAACATTATTGGCCGATAAATGATGTTGTGACGGGACCGCAGACAGCGCTGTTTGATGAAAGAAAGGGAGCGTTGGCGGATGATGTACAGAAAGACGCTTGCTTGCTTTTTGTGGTTGAAAATTCAACTCTTGTCCTTATTTGAGAAGGGAAACAAAGGGGAGTGAAGAGACAGTCAACAATGAGAAGGAGAGACTTGTAAACAGCTGTTTCTCTGGGCCTCCCCCTGTCAGTATGATCGACACATTTAAAAACCATTGCACAGTGTACAGAGCACGGGATCACACACTTCAAGCTCCTGACAGGCCCCCGAGGGCCCCGCCCATCATGCTGGGCCGGCGTATGAGTTGCTTTTTGAACTGTGAGTTCAATCAGGAGAGACAAGTCAGATAAAGAAAAGATAAATGTTTAGTATTAACAGATGATATGTGGTGATAAAGTCTGGACAGAGTCTCTGACTCTACTGGGAGATTTGTAATGGAGCAGCAGCAAGATAACCCCCCCACCGTTGAGTCCAGACACTGGTGGTGGTGGTGGCTGATGAGATGATGAGATGATGAAGCGGATGAATCTGTGAAGATGGGCTAGAGATGGGGAGGTGGAGGGGTGCGTCACAGCAGCATGAACGTACTGAAGGTAGAGACATAGAAAAGACAGCAGCAAGATGACAGGCTGATGATGTCATTGTGTCGTTGTGCTATTGGATAGACGACACCAGCTGATCTAAACAGCTGATATCATGATTGACGGCCTTGAACGATGACAGCAAGGAAATAATGAGTGAGCATGCGTGAGGAGTGATTGGCTGATGTATGAGACATATACTCCGGGCTCAGGCATACAAGAGTGTAGTCTTTCTGGCTGAACTTACGCTAGAGTTTCATTGGTGTTTGTAAGGCACTGACAAACTTCATCCCACCAATACTGGAGCCATCTGATACAACTTCTCAGTAAGAGACACTTAAAGTGTGACACTGACCATTCATAGCAAATTGTTCTTAAGTTAGATTTGGAAGAAAGGATTCTGCCCTTTCAGTTATTCTAATGAACCCAAGAAGCAACAATGAAGGATTGTGCTTAGAAAACTAAAACATAGATGATATATGATATATATATAAATGACATCTTAGTCGGACAAAGGGTGAACGTCTGGGCGTTAGGATGGTAGATGGTGCTGTGGCAGTGAATGGTGTTGGCATGAGCTTCTCAGCAGAGCAATGGTGTCGTAATGTACGGAGGTACGCGGTGTTCACCTGCATGAGTATGATTGGATGTTACTATTCAGCCGCTAGCAAGTCAGTTGCTGAACGATGAAGAAGATGTGGGATGAATGAAGCAGGCGATGCCAATCAGCTGATGTTAGCGCTCTGCGTGCACTTACACAATGCTCCATGAGGGGATTGTTTTTCACAGTTAGGACTTATTGGATCGGCCTGACCGATGATAAGAGGATAAACACGTCAGTCTGAACAAAGACTACAAAGCGCTTTTATCGTTTCTAAGGCTCTTTGTGGTTGTTTTGAGTCTTTTTGAGGTTGTTTCACATCTCTGTGTAGTTATTTGGAGTCTGGTCACTTTGTGGTCATTTGTAGTCTTTGTGTGGTAGTGTCGAGTATCTTTTTGGTCGTTTTTCATACGTTTGCGTTTGTTTTGCGTCTGTGATCATTTTGCGTCTCTTTGCGGTCGCTTTGAGTCCTTTTTGCATCAGTTGAGGTCATCTTGAATCTCTTCACGTCTCTGTTTGTCCTTCTGTGACATGCTGCAAGTGAAGCTCAGCGGGGTCCTAAACCCCCAGCCTGTCCCTGATAGCCCCTTCCAGTAATCCACCTATGAGCCCATTGTATAGAGTTTGGAAACTCTTGGTAACATGGAATTGTTTGTGATGAATTGAAGCCCTTCTGTGCAGAAGGGTTCTTGAGTAAGCTTTGAACGCCCTGCTCGCTGCAATAATAACACTCGTTTTTCTTTTCTGTTTTGCAGCTGATTTACTCAGATTTATGGCCCCTATTAGCGAATCAAAGCGCCACTGTTTCATACAGGGCTTCTTATCTCTTTTATTGTTGGACTTTATGAGCCTTTGTGTGCTGCTCATGAGTGGATACTTGTGCCGAGACATGTTGTGAGTGGGTTTCTTCACGTAATTATTCTTGAAGGTTACCTGCTCTCATCACAGTCCACAGAGTCTGTTAAGTCCTGTTCAAATTAGAAGAGGGTCAATAATTAATCACGGCCTCAGCATCAAACTCCAGCTTCCCGTCTTGATTTTGTTTCCACACTTCATACTCTTGAAGTCAGTTGTGGAGCGTCCGTGAGACATTCGCGAGGGTTCTCGTCCACATTAATCCTTCCTCCTGTTCAAAAATCCCTGCAGCGTTAGTGAGCGGGTTAAATGAGGACTGAAATACACATCCATGCATTCTGAAGCTGTGACTTTCTATGTGGCCGTAGTTATGGCAGGAGTAAGAGAGGAAGTCAGGGAATGTCGTATAAAAGTCTGCGTAAAGAGGTCGTAGTGGATGGATAGCTCAAAGACACACTCGACTTTCATCAAGTGAAGAAACGTTATGTACGTAACAAAGGTACTTATTTCAATCAAACCACAATCTGTTCTTAAACCTAATGAATCAAAGAAAATGGCGACTCCTCTGGTTGCAAAAATGAGTCTGATTGTATAGAAGTCTATGAGAAAATTACTTCTCTCTTGATTTATTACCTCAGTAAACATTGTAAACATGAGTTTATGGTCTCAATCTCTAGTTTCAAGTCTTCTTCAATACAGCATGATGTTCATTTAGTACATTATGGTCCATTTAGAGTCAAACAGACCATAAAGCAGGGGATGCTTTAGGGTGGGGCTACTGTGATTGAGAGGATGTCACTCCTCTGAAGTCCAACTATGTTCACTTTCGTTCACTGGTTGCCAAAAAACAAGAGGCTTCAAATCAGCATTCGATAAACCAACATTTTCTGTTGCTATTTTAAAAGCTACAGGAAACTTGGAAATGTCACCGATGGCTGTAAATTGCTTCTCTGTTGTTTCTTTATCTTTATTTCCGGGTTCTTGTCGGGTTTAAAGCTTGTTTGGTCTCAGAGAAGAACGGGTCACAATAGGGAGCACTGGTCCACCCGGGCACCTCCTCTGGTTTATGATCGACAGTCATCAGACTAATCAATGAGGACAGGAGGCGAGTTCTCCACTTCTGTCTGTTTACGAGTGTTACAAGTCAAACATGGACGTTGGAGGATTTTTCACCATCATGAACTTCCACAGATATTAATCCAGGAAACAAAGACAAAGGAGATTCTTGTGCAGCACGCATTTCAACCAGAAGTGGAGGCAAAATTAGCTGTAAACGGTTTGGTTCAGGAGGTGGTACATCAGCTCTACTTGGATGTTTGTGGATCTCAGAGATGGGAGACTTTTTTTTTTCTTTCGGTATTTGTCGAATTAATTGTGAAACTGTATATATTTGTTGCAGAGCACAATTAGCTGCTGGAGTGTATATGTAACGTTTCACAGCTTGTTGCATCATTCAGTTGTTCCCCTCTCCCTCTTTCTGCTGCTACACATTTTCATTTTGACATTGTTTGTTTTTTTGCCATGGTTTAGTTCAGTACAATGTAGACCGTATTGACGGTATATATATATATATTAGTGCTGGGAAAGTTAGCGCATTAATTTCGCGTTAACGCATTAATTAATTAACGCCGACAGTTATTTTATCGCGCGTTAACGCATTTATTTTAATTTATTATAATTTTTTTTTTTTTTTCAATTTTTTTTATTGAAAGACAAGAGACAATACATATACACAACAACAAGAGGATGACAACAACAGTGGGATAAAAGCCAGCAAACATCCTATTGTCAGTTGTGTATGTGTGTGTGTGTGTGTCCTTGAGCCTTTTGAGATGAGAAAAAAAAAATCGCGATTAATCGCAAGAAATCCATGCGATTAATCGCGATTCAATATTTTAATCGTTGCCCAGCACTAATAAATATATATATTAATAGCTCAGCAAATGTTTTTTTTACAAATCTAAAAGCTTCTGGTTGAAGCAGTCACACTGACTGAAATCTTTTTCTAAACATTTTTAATGTTGAAATGTATTGGTTCTCGTACTGAACACATGTACAGCACAGCTCTAGTTGAATGTTACAGGAAACTTGAGATGCATAACTTCCATATCTAGATGTGGGAAAACTTGATGTACTGCACACATTATTTGAAGTTGAATGGAATTGAGTTCGTGGTATATATAAAAAATAATTAAAGAAACAACAACACACATTTAGAAAATTCAACAGCGTCTCTTTCCAGAAACACCAACTGCTTCTCTGGACAAGTTTGCTGAAGACATCATCTTCATGAACACTGTGAACAGTGTTGTCGGTGGAAACCAGCCCAACCCTCCTCACAGGACAACCGCTGCAAGCAGGCACAAGGGAGTGAGATACGTGAAAGATGATGAATTACAATCCGCCTCTTTAGAATCCAACGAGAAGCATCGTAACGTTCATCATTTGGTTACCTCAGTGCTGAGGAATAAGGCTTGGTTGTTCATAGAAAAGCTTGATTGTGTGCTGCCATGGAACTTATGAAAGGTTATATGAGTACAAAAGCTAGAAACGCATGACGTCCATTATTTCAGGGGTTGATGACACCGACTGGCTGAATCCTAATAAAAGCCAAACACTGTCCTTTTATCTGTGCAACTCCAGTGATCAATGAGTGTGAGTGTGTGTGTGTGTGTGTGTGTGTGTGTGTGTGTTTATGTATGTCGCCCCTCTGTCTCGCTGTCCTATTCTAAGGAGAAATAGCCCCTTTTCATGGCTAAAGGTTAACATTTGATTTTGAAAACCATTAGTGACATATTGATTTGTAAAAGGGAGAAGAAGGAAATCAAAAGAATGACCGAGGGGCCCTATACATTTCCTCTGCTCTCTGCAGGTCAAACACCAAGAAAAGAAAAATGCAGCAATGAATTATACTGAGTGATTTGGAGCAATGCATGTCATGCTGCTGTGGTTCGAGAGGGGATACAGTGTGTGTGTGTGCATGTGGCCTACAATGCCACATGCAGCTTCACTGGTGTTTCTACACTGATGGAAAACAATCTGCAGAAATATTTAAAACATTTTACTTTACTTTACGGTTTTTATTTAAACCAATTGGTGGATAAAAACCCATGTTAAGATGTAAGAAGACAGACAGAGAGGCTGTTTAATCAGAGATACAAACAACCACCTTAAATGATTTTCAGAAAACAACTTCTGCTGGAATGAACAGCTTCCAGGCCCTTTCTTTGAGGTTTTAATGAGGTATTCTCTTTTTAAATCACAGCACCACCACAGTAAATATCTCGTTATTAGACAGAGATCATGCAAATCTGTTTAAACATGAATGTAGTTCGAGTCCGTTGACTAAACAATCTAAAATGTAGTGATCACCCGGAGTAGGTTGAGAGGTTCATCCACTAATCGTGGAAAGAGAAGTAGCTGTCGAATTCTTTAAGAATTGACTGTGTCTAGACTAATAAAAAAGGAATTCCTCAATCATCAGTTATGACCCACTAGAAGTGTGGAGAGTCTGTATCTGAAGAGAACGTGGACGGACTGCCTGAAAGACACCATTATAGCGAGGTAGATGCTGTGCGGACAAAGCTCGTTCAAAAACGAAAGTGAATCTGGGGTTGGTTTCCACTTTCACTGTCGTACGTGATGCTGCAGTGGTGGTTTTGTGAGTTTGAATTTGTGTCATCCTCAGAATATAGTTACTGGGAAATGGGGGGGGGGGCATGCAGCAGAGGTCCCTGCTGGATTTGAACGGTGGACGATGTGTTTCATGGACAGTCTTACAGGTTGTTGTAAGTAGACTCAGGCCCGGACTGCAGCGTGTACTGGAGCATGATGCCCGTTCTTACAACACGTGACTACATCCTGGCAGAAGGTGGCTCGTTGATTCCGATACCTGCGTTGGCTGGATGGGTTTGCTCTTGAGTCGGCGTATCCTGCTTTTGGGCCCGGATGGCGTTGTGCTCTCTAGTCTAAAAGGCGTCATTGGCTCTCTTTCTGGCTGGCTGGTCTAGGGCCTGGTGCACTGCTGGTTTGATGCCCCGTGAAGCATTAACAGTGGGCGAGTCCGGTTGTAGTAACAGGATTACCATGGTTTGTGGCATGGGAGCCAGAAGCATCCAACCACGACTTCGTTACCCGAGATGAAATGACTCTGGATCTCTGATCTACCTGGAGGGTAGAAGGGTCCTGCCTAATGTTGGGACCCTACGTTCAAGGGATATACAACGGACATGTGAGGCGAGCCCCGAGGCTCTGGTCTCCCGTGGGCGTGACCCACTCTGGGGACAGTGGCAGTGGGGAGTATTATGAAGTGGTACACATGTCAAACGGTATCGTTCATCGATAGGTGTCCTAAAGCGAGCTCATGGAGGAGAACCGTGAAAGTGGGACCTCGCGATCCTTCTGACCTTTCGGGTTTGAGGCAGGAAGTGTCAGAAAAGTTACCACACAGATAACTGGCTCGCCAAGCAACGTCGGCTTCGATGCCGGGCTCTTCCAATCATAGTGTAGCAGAATTCACCAAGCATGCATGTGTAACGACGCCACGGTCCACTGTTGAATAGTAAGGCAAGTTACACACACACACACACACACACACACACACACACACACTAATGTATTGTAGCAAGACCGTGTTGAATGCCAGTCTTACACCTTCCCCGAGGACTCTTAGTGCATGTAAGTATATGTGTTTTGTGTATCAATGTTTGCGTGTTGAGAAATGTTGTTGTGGAAATGTCTCTGTGTGTGTATGTGGGAGTGCGTGCACAGATACTGTACGTCTGTATGTTTCTTGTTGTGTGCGTGTGTAAGAATGTGTCTGCAGGGAGGGAGGCAGAGGTAAAAATGAATGTAAAGTGAGTTGACAGGGAGAGCGTGAGTGCAGGTGTGTGTGTGTGTGTGTGTGTGCAGGTGTGGTGACAAAAATGAGAAAGACAAGGATGAGGCCAGTGTTTGCGTAAGAGTGTGTTTGTAGGTGTGTGTTGGTGTGTGTGTGTGTGTGAGAGGTATCCCAGGATTAGCCCCAGGCAGGGTGATGGTGGGGTGAGGTCCGCCGAGGCCAAGCTGCCGACGCTGGTATACCAGCAAGGAAGAAGGGCTTACTGTCGGTTTAACACCAGGTTTCACACACACACACACACACTCACACAATACCAGGGTCACACCCTCAGGCTGCCGCAGTGTGTATATGTAAGTATAGTGTGCCTGTGCACATACAGTGAGAACGGGGAGGGGTGAGTGTTGGGGTTCATGGAGGCTACTTGTCACCTCCAACCCATTTGGGAAGGCTGGAGAACAGCCAGAGGGGGTTTTAATTTGTGGATTGGGGGAAAGGACGGGGAGCAGAGGGGATGTAAAGAGGAGGGAGGGATAGAGGGATGGACGGAGGGATAGATGTAACATGGTGATGGGCGGGGCATGTGCAGATTCCTTTAAGCAACATCCCAAATCCTATACATCTTTAAAGTATAAATAGACTTAAAAGAAGGCTTAAAAGTGACAATAGGAAGTACGGTGGCCGAGAAGGGTCAAACGAATACAAAAGCCACAACATAAATGCAAAAGCAGGACGTGCGCTATAACGGATGTTGACAATTGAACGGACCCATATACACGTATATATACACAGGTGCATATACACGTATACACATATATACACACACAGGTGCATATGTATATATACACAGGTGCATATCCACGTATATATATATATATATACATACACACACACACACACACACACACAGGTGCATCTCAATGAATTAGAATATCATCGAAAAGTTAATTTATTTCAGTAATTAAATTCAAAAAGTGAAACTCATATATGAAACAGATTCATTACACACAGGGTGATGTATTTCAAGCGTCTATTTCTTTTAATTCTGATGATTATGGCTTACAGCTAATGAAAACCCAAAATTCACTATCATATTTCATTCATATGGGTCTGTTCAATTGTCGACATATGTTATTGCGTTCTTGCAATCCTGATATGAATATATATATATATATATAGATATATATATATCTATATATATATATAGAATTCAATCGCTCAGTTCATTTTATGGAAACCATGGGCACAAAGTACAATAGTGAAAGTAGTATTGTTACTGGTTCAAATAAACAATTTGATAGTATTTCCAATCTTGAGCAAGTACTTTGTGTTTAGTAATTATACTAAATAATAGTCTGGGCTATTTAAAAAAAGAGTTTTCTGATAACTATAACTGTCTCCCAATCCTCCCTGATGGGAGAGATGGACAGCGCCTCAGCTGCTGGAGCTGATCTCATGCAGGGTACTACACATCCTACTTGGCACACATTACAAAAGAATTAACAAAATCAACACAAGTATTACAGAAGAAGGGCGCCTTCTGTGGCCATGACAATTAGTATTTGTTGATATTTGTTAAGATGCTTAAAAAAAGGTTTCCTGACAAGTTCTGTTGTGGATTCTGGTAAATAATGACTGACCTGTTTCAGAAACATGACTCGTGATATTATGGTTCCCTTTAGACAAAGCACTCGATTAAAGATGCTGCTCTTGGTTGGACACTAAATAAAGTCAAAACTGACTTGATGTATGAGACACAACATGTTTACCGTTTCTATATTTAACCCAAATCATCATCTTTACCTGAACAACCAAAGTGTCTCAGCGACTTAGATCTGACAGCATGCAGGACACAGGACTTAAACGATGGTTCCTGGTGTCACAGTCCTGCACTTTGTACGCCATCGTACGCTGTAACTGCAACCCAAGCAGTACATTACTGACCCAACACACAGTGGAAAAGCTGAAAAGTGAATGAAATGTAAGTGAGACGACAGTGTTGGTCTTTACAAGCTCGACTCAATCAGAATCAGAATGAAATGACGTTTGACACATTTCGTCTTTACATTTCAGGAGATACAGACGAACCATTCCAACAGGTCACTGCTATGTTTCTGACCTCAGGCCACAGATGAAACACCACACAAGGTCCTCAGACTCCCGTCATGTGATTGACAGATCTACATGACCTTTGCTGTGCACGTTCATGTTCTCCTCAGGAAGTTTCACTGTTTTAAGTTTATGGACACTCCTGGTTTTAATAAACCGTTCTTCTCAAGCACCTCCTCAGGACAATCTTTATATCTTTAAATCCATCACTGCTAACAATCTCGAGATAGATCCACAACCCTAACCTTACACAATATACTAAATGTTACGGCAGAGCTGCTGAAGAAGAAATGAAATATGTTCCCTTGACTCAAATCCTGATAGATATATGGCTGAGCAAGCTGGGGGAAAATGAGAGAAACTGCGTGTTAATAGGCCATTAAAAGGAAATTTCCCTCCAATTTCCATATAACAAGACCTAATGTTTTCTCAGAGCAAGGGAGAGGAGGAGTGAGCATGTGGCGCACTGAGTGATGGAATGATATTGCTCTCTCTTTTTAGTTCATGCCGGGGTTACCTGCCCCGAAGGCAGCAGCCTTTGATTAGCTTTCTGTCTTACAGCGGAGAAAGCTCCGGCAAAGAGGGGAAACATAACTCAGGGAATTTACAGGCACCCGGTGAGAGAAAATAGCTTTGTCTCTGTGCCTCCTCTCTCCTCAGAGAAAGGAAAAACCCAACACTTCATTCCCGGAAATGACAGTCAAGATGGCAAGATGGATTTTGTGGATTTCTCTGTTAGCCCCGTTGCTGGATTTGGGCCTGAGGGCTATTCTACTGTCTGTGTGTATGTGCGATTGTAAGTCTACTTCCAACAGTCTAACTTGCTGTTCTTGGAGTTTGTAGTATTTTGGCATCAACATATTTTTATCGGAATTTCTTATTGGAAATATAAAATAAACTGCTTTAGTGGAATACAACTGAAATGACATGTTGACAAAACAATTGCTTCTCCAGATCCAGATAGATTCTTTGCATTCTTTTAGGTGCCATTCATGTGTTGGGGGAGTCAGGAGGAAGTGAGCTGGTTCAGATAGAGGACTTCATGCTCTATGGCAGGGGTTTCAGTTAACATTCAACGAGATCCAGTTAGAGAGGGTTTCCTCTTGCAAAGGTCCAGAACATCACAATAATGTTTAACGTGCGCTCTGTTTTAGTCCCATATATACTGAAGTAGCCTACAGTTGTATTAACAACTGACTGTCTCATCAAATAAAGAAAGTTTAATAGAATAATATCTCAACAACATTTATTGAACTGGATCAATTATAAATAATAAATATTCTAATAATAAATACATGTTCTATTATTTACATTAAAGTAAGGACTGGATTAAAAAAATAAAGTACACAACAGAAAACATTTTTAAAAAAGTGCATCTTAAAATACTTTAAATAAATAAAGTACTACATTTTAGAAAAATGTATTTCACTGAATTGTCCTGCAGCTTTAAATGCAGTTCATAGTTCATTCAGTTCATTCAGGGTGAAGTGATGTCGACCAAAAAAGCTACGGTATTATATTTTTCTCATCTTTGAAAAAGAGAAATTTGTCTTCAGGGACTTTATGTGTGGTTATTAAACCTCTTGTTTCAGCTCTATTCTCTCCGTTAATTAACATCATTGTTTGTCAGTGAATTCATGTGTTAGATGGCGTTAGATGTGAGTGGGTACGTTTGCTCAAAAGAGTTGTTCTTTGTCTCGTAGTGGCGCTTCATATTGCTGCTTTCAATAATCGTCACGGCCTCTGAACACATGAGACGTCCTGGTTTTGAACTGACGTGGGATGAATGAACATATAAGAGTCTGTTTATTCTCTGGTTACGTTGTCCACTTTTCTCTTTTTGGAGCACGACATGTGAAATAACTTCTCCGATTCCCAAACTATTCCGACTGTTGGGTCTCCTTTCCCGTCTGAGTGTTTATTCCACTCGAGTCGAGAGCGATAATTATCTGAATACACGTATTTGATTGGCTGAGTGTCAAATACGTTGTGATGTGATTTACAGCGCATGTAATTGGTCGCTGTGTCTCCCGGACCGCTGAACGAGAGCTGTGAAGGCCAGAAACGCTGCGCCAGTTAAAATAGAAGCGTTTCGTAAAAATTTTATAATTCTCAATTATCAATCGGCTTCAGGTCTTGGTCCAGATACTGAGTCTGGGTCTGGGTACGGACACGGACCGCGCTCCGTCTATTGGTGACCCCTACTCTATGGGGCCAGCAGCTCAGAGGCCAGAAAGCCTCAATAAGGGTTCCCTGAGGCTTATGTGCTCAGTGGACATCGGCTTGCCCACAGCTAACTGACTCCATGGAAGCACAATTCACTTTGACACCCGCAGCATGATGGGAACCCTGGTGGAGAAACGTCAATTATATGAATCACAAATAAATAAGTTTCCTTCATTTACGTGATCAATATATTTTCTGACAGCACAAAGGCATCAACATGGTTCTGACACTCCATTCAATCATATACCGATATCTGTGGTGTGATGGATGAAACGGGCCTTGAGCATTTTGGTCAAACTACAAAAAAGCTAAAAATGTAGTTCTCTTCATAAGTTGTTCTGGAGCTTTAGATTTGAATATGAGCTTCATTGGCAGACATATTTGCTGAGTTCTCATAAAGTTGTTGATGTGCCAATGTCATTTTTTTCATAGAAGTAAGGACTACACATGTTGGCTTGAAAGCTAAATGAACCGAAGCACTACAGCTCCAGGCCTCTTTCATAAGTCAAAGTCTGTTTGGCTCGTCAGAATCGGAGGGAAATTGACGCTTCAGGTTAGTTTTCTACTTCGCATGGTTCGGTTTTACAGCACAGAAATGAAAGCGGACCGACTGAAACAATAAATCTTCTAAGTTATAGTTCAACTCTGCAATGATCTACTGTGTGCAAAACCGATGTTGAATACACTTATTGTAAGTCGCTTTGGATAAAAGCTAAATGCCTGTAATGTAATGTAATGTGTCCTGCAGTTCATCTTGTAACGTTGTTTAGCATAGTGCTGTATGTTCTCTTCGGCCCAGATGTCAAACAAACATCGGACTTCTGCAAAGATCACTTTTCGCAGACGGTTTCAGACAGTTATTTTGGTCCGATTACGATTACAACTGTTCACAACTGTTCACAAATGAATGGCATCAGGGGTTGAACCGCACCGCAGTTCAATTAAAATGAAGTAAATGTTGACTTGTGAAAGCATCATTAATTGATCTTGGGACAGCTGTGTGTAAAATGTATGGTATTTTTAATAATAACTTTATTCAGGGTACTTTATTTAACTGTAAATAGAGTTAAAACTCAGCCAATAGTTCTGAGAGTAAAACACCACCACTTGCTGCCAATCTCTCCAGTTGTATCATAATTGTGGACATAATAAGGCATTGATATAATGATGGTTAGATTATCATGTTGCATCTTTAATGTGTGATTGAAAAGCACAATATTCAAATGTCTTAAATACGAGCCTCCACATTTCAGTTGAAATCAGTTCTGTGTTGTTGTGGAGGAAAGCCAAAGTGAACAAAGCCGGTCTATTCCCCCAAAGTCAGATTTACTCAGACATGTGTCGATGAAGACCTCGCTCCATTTCTGCGTGATGATTCGTATCAGAGAGTTTAGCAATAACCTACTCACGACAAAGCGTCTGACAATAACAAAAGCAGACTTGCTCCATGAACACTCCATTTAATTCAGAATCAAAGCTGATGGTGCGAGGGGGGGGAATCGCCGGCCGTCCAGCGAGCCGGCGGATTATCCTCTGAGGATTATTACATTTGCTGGCTGATTCAATTAAATGTTTTTTTTATGGTGGAAAAGGGGGTTGGTGTCGGTACACTTGCAGGCATGAGCGGAGGCCCTCCTCTGGAGTGGAGTGTTACCGATGAAATGTTGAACCTCACTCGGCTGATGTGCTCTTGTGCTCTGGCACTCACAGCCGGTTTAACTGCAGGGCGGGGCTGTGCGCGAATGACTGCACTTGTGCCGCAACCTTGTGCATAATTAGCGGAGGGCACACAGTCGTGGAGAGGCCCTCAGTCGGGAAGAGAACTGCAATCAGAGCGAGACGAGTTCAATCACACAAACATAAACATGCGCGGATTCATCCATGCGCAGTGAAGCTGGTGTCTGTACAAAGCACACACACTTCTGCTGTAGTTATGATGCAGCAGACCATGTTCTATCAAATCAACCTTCAGATCGGCGACATGTGGAGTTCATTGGAACGCTGAAACTGAAATGCAGCGATTAGCTAATGGTCAGCTGCTTTAGGTTTGCTGTTGAAAAGAATGCAAAGCTAGTAGATTTATAATTATTGCTCGTGCTGTACTTAGAGTAAAGAGGGAAAATACAAGAAATATTGTTTACATTCATTTTACACCACTTCTGTAAAAAGTGACTTACAATATGAGCATTCAATTAAAGGAACAGTGTGTGAGGTTTATTGGCCTCTAAGGGTTTGTGGCAGGTTGCAACCAACTAAAGTATACACAGTATAAATACCAGAGAACACAGTATAAATACCAGAGAACACAGTATAAATACCAGGGAACACAGTATAAATACCAGAGAACACAGTATAAATACCAGAGAACACAGTATAAATACCACAGAACACAGTATAAATACCAGAGAACACAGTATAAATTCCACAGAACACAGTATAAATACCAGAGAACACAGTATAAATACCACAGAAGACAGTATAAATACCAGAGAACACAGTATAAATACCAGAGAACACAGTATAAATACAACAGAATACAGTATAAATATCACAGAACACAGTATAAATACCACAGAACACAGTATAAATAGCAGAGAACACAGTATAAATACCACAGAAGACAGTATACATACCAGAGAACACAGTATAAATACCAGAGAACACAGTATAAATACCAGAGAACACAGTATGAATACCACAGAACACAGTATAAATACCACAGAACACAGTATAAATACCACAGACTGTATAAATACTCAATGCAGTTTGTTAAAGAGGTAACAGGCTACAGAGAGAAAACACCTCTTCAGTGATGACGTGTGCGTCTTTATTAGTTATTACTGTTATTAAGTACAGTGGTCATGTGAACAGACACAAACTTATCAAAAGTCTCTCCAGCTGTTAAAGCCGACTGACAGCTGATCCAGATGTGATCAGCTGATCCTCCGTCATCAGAAACAGACGTCGCTTCATGTGACGATGCAAAGGAAAGGACGTCTCATATCTCTTAAAACATATTTCCTTATTTCCTCTCTCCTCACATGGTTTCCAAAGGCACAAGTGAGGGAAACAGGGATGCTATTAAGAGACTTTGGATGTAGCCCTCAATACGCAGTTCTTCTGCCTCCTGTGTCCCCTGTTTCCTGTGTGTGTGTGTGTGTGTGTGTGTGTGTGTGTGTGTGTGTGTGTGTGTGTGTGTGTGTGTGTGTGTGTGTGTGTGTGTGTGTGTGTGTGTGTGTGTGTGTGTGTGTGTGTGTGTGTGTGTGTGTGTGTGGGGGGGCGTGGCTCTGACCTGGTCTCCTCCCGGTCCCTCCTGATTGCGATTCATTTACCTCACCTGTCCAGTCTACCCAGCTGCTTTCCATCAACTCCCCTACTCAGCAGGTTATCTGCCCCGGTTTTACCCACGACATCTTCTACATCAGGGGTTCTTAACCTTTTTGACCTCGGGCCCCAACTTTTCAAGTACAAAGTGTCCCGGGGCCCTCTCTGACTATATGCATCAAAAGTGTCAGAACACCTGTAGGTCACACAGAAACAGAGCAGTGGGCCTTTGGAGTCAGTACAAATTGAAGATTTTTGTCCGCATAAAATAAAGTATCTTTCAGTATAAATAACTGCCTGTGGCTGTATCTGTACAGGTAAAGGACAGTATAGGGCTGTAACTACACTATCAGTGAACAACTGCCTCAAATTTGAAGAATTGGACAAAGTATGACTATTCTACAGTGTTTCTTCCATGAAGAGATCCAGGCGGAGCTCTAAAAGGACATTTGGAGACCCAAATGGACACATGGTAACCAAATGATATTCTGACACACTAAAGGTGTTTCTCCCTTTTTATTTTGATATTATATTATTTTCCTTTTATTTTTAACCTTTGCAAATTGCAAAAACTATGTATATATGGTCGAAGACGTGGTGTGTGAGTAGTGGACTTGCTGTGCGTAATGGCTGCGACCGAGCGCACGATCGAGTATGAGAATAGCTCAGTTACGCAAACGTTGGTTGACGGCTTATAGAAGAGGAAGATAAGGTTTGTACTATAAGTACTAGCGTTTTCTGAAGCCAGTAGCTGCATGGTAACATCCGCTAGCACGTTGTCGGGTCTGTAATGTGTCTTTTTCCGTCTAAATGCTGCAAGATACGACTTACAGCAGTTATGACGACTTTGGACAGTGTGTGTGTGTGGGCTCCTTTTGTGGAGAAACCATAAGAAATGAAAGAAAATCGATGATTTCTTTGATGATTGCAAAGATGAGGATTTTGGGCATGCTGGGATACCAAACACGGACATGTTTTGTTACGTATTTGCGCAAACAAGCCGTAGGAACGGAAGGAGAGGGGATCGAGGACGCCGGTGTCCTCGCGGAGTTGAACAGGCAAAACCCTTGTTAAATAAATGAGATGATACAATGTGATGATCACAACGACATTTATTATCATGTGTATGTAAACCTGCATACACAACAAGAAGCCCAACAGGCTTTCCCACGAGCGTTGGATGTTCGTCGCTTGGTGTCGCTTTAGTTTCGAAGGCTTCAGTGCTTCGTTTGATAGCATTAGCTCACATTCCACACACTGAGCCCTCGGCTCTGCCTCGTTGCCTCCGTTCACAAAGCTTTACTTAAGAAAGTCAGGGTTGTACTTGCGCACACATTTAGACTTTTGGGGGGGTATGGCACCACTGTCGTCTTCATTTTTTCTTTTTAATAACTTATCCATAACTTTCGCTCCAGGCTAGCGGCTAGCTGAGTGTCTTCTTCTGCTTATTGCAGCTTGTTAAACAACTGACTGACGCATTACCGCCACCAGATGGTGGGAAGCTATATTGTAACTGAGCGTCTCATGGATAACAGTAATATCTCTGGTGTCTTCAATTGATAACCTATGCGGTCCCGCGGCCCTCGCGGCCCACAGGTGCAAAACTGAAAGTTTTTCGCGGCCCTCTAGGTGGCGCTTGCGGCCCAATGGTTAAGAATCACTGCTCTACATCATTAAATAATTGTTTTTAAAATATATAACATTTTAAAAACAAATGAATTCAGAACAGAATAAGAAGTTATTTATAATATAGATATTATTGAATATTGTTTGTAGAGCAGCAACAGTGATCTAATAACCGTGAAGTGAGTGAAGTTTATAAAGAATGAAGAACAGACATCTGTCCGTATCTCGGTCCTCCTGTCATCCTGCCCATTGTTAGCGCTGTGCTTGTGGTAACAGCAGTGGTGGCCAATTGAATTAGGTTTCACTTTCATTTACATGTTCACAGATGTATTGATAAAGTATTGGCCTTTTACTATTACATATGTTATTGCAAGTACAGTAACAAGCGTAGTTGCCGTCAACTAGAGTATTTTTCACTTTACCTGGTCCTGCTCCCACTTTGTGTGTGTGTGTGTGTGTGTCGTTGGAGTAGCTCAGCCCGACAGAGAGCAGAGAAGATGTGATCTGCAGTGTGATAATAAATGACATCAAAACATTAAAAAGTACTTGAAAAAAGAACCAATAATGTCGGGGCTTGTCAATACCACGATCTTTCATTGTTTAGCACCAGGTCCGTTTGACAACAGGCTTCAGAATGCATCACTACCTTCAGATATCGTAGAGCGAGCATGATTCTTGCGAGAGCCAGAGTCCAATCTGTGCTGCTGTAGAAACATGGCGGCGCAAGATGGCGGACTCCGTGGAGAAGACTATGTCCCTACCTATACATAAAAGGCTTTTTCTAAGCTAAAGAAAACACTAGGATTCTTAGTTTCAGGTGATTATACACTGATTAAAACAGTTATGGATATTATATTCAATACCTGCCAATAAACCCCCCTAAATGTCACACACTGTCCCTTTAAAGACAAACCAAAGCAATTAGCGAAAGCATCAATTTCAGGCAAAAGGTATTGAAATGATGGAATACAAGATGCAAGTGTCTCGCTTGGTGGAAGTAAAGTAACATCTGCTCTCAGGAGGGTTGATCGGGATCGAGAGCGCTGTCCCTCTTGTGCTCTCTTAAACTGTCATCCGTCATCACAGAGGATGTTTCACACTTAAACCAACGCGCAGGGTTTGTACCAGCTGGCAGAGGTGGAACGCTGCCTTACTCTACTGGAATAACTGGGATGTTGGCGAGAGTTTCAACGCTGGCTCACGGCATTAGCTTCCCTGTAAGCAGCTGTATGCAGCAGGCAGGTTGTTTGTTTGACTGACCAGACTGTGGGCTCTAGTGGCTGTGGGGCATACAGCTATGTGAATTACAACTTGGTGCCATACATTCTAAATGAAATATAATGAATGAGACTTGCTTTTCTTGCTCTTAATTAGTTCATGGTAATGAATAAAAAATTAATCTGAGCTTTAAAATAACTAAAACCAAGCATTCCGTCCAATCAGTGGCCAAAAGCAGATCATTCATCATCACGAGGAGAGCAAACACCTCCATTTCATTTCTAGGCAGTCACCTGGTCTAATGTTTCTCCAGAAGCTTGAATGGCAAAGTTCCATAATTGTTCAATGAGTTACAGTCTAATGAAGGCCTCTCAAAATGGGGTTGAATGATTGCCTTTTTAAATAATAATAATTAAAGTTGTTAATGCGTTGCTGGTGATTAATAGGATACGAGGATAAAGTGAATCTGGAGAAATGTAGCAGAAGAATGTGATGTGAATACAAAGCTGGATAACCAGGGTAACGTCCCCCGTATGTGTCAACTAGCATCGCATTCTGAAAAGTACTGTACAAACAAAAGTTGATTCTACAGCATGAAAGTTAAGCTAGTGGAGGAAACAGTGGGGGAAGAAGTGGGGGAGGCAGTGAGGGAGACAATGGGGGAGACAAAGGATGAGGAGACTTCCGCTGTCTCCTCTTCAATGCCACAAGAGGAGACGCTCCTGCTCGGGAGTGAGCTTCTTCCCCTCTGCTGAAGCTTCAGACTGCAGGTCGGAGGCTGCAGTAGCTGGATCTGGGTCGGTCCGTGGCGGACGGGTCTTTGCTGGAGGCCCCGCCGGAGTCTGAGCTGAAGGAGTTTCTGGTGAACCTGCACGATGTCCTCAGATTTTGTGCAGAATCCGATCTGGTGGCACCGATGATAAGCATTAAGAATAACACAAGTAAATGATAACAAGAATAAACGGTAATAGAAATAGACATCTCCTCTCTGATTTGCTCGTTTACTGATGTAGGTCATGTAGAGGCTTCAGCAGTATGTTGAAAGTTTGCACAGTAACTGTAAACCAACTTTATTTAAGTAAAAATCACCAAAATGTCAATGAATTGACTTGAATTGGTTCAGCTGTAAGAATGGGTCGACTCAGAAATAGGAAGAAGCTCAGCGGACATTTATAACACAGAAATCATCTTTCAATTTCTATAAGCCAGTTAATACAATAAGTAAAATGCAATTATAAGTCATGTAAAGATTGCTGAATCTATAAAAAAAGATTTAAAAAAATCAAGGTTGTAAAATATAAAATGTTTCATTTCAAGTTGATATGAGAATGAGACACGAACAAAGCATGTATGAATAGACGGGTCCTGTGTGAGAGAACCTTCGGTTAACATTGACATGCAGACAAACATTAGCTGGAGCAGCTGATCTTTTGTCTTCCTGCAAGTGACAATAGGAACAATATCACAGAAATATACTAAAGATCTTCCAGCAAGCACAATGAAATCCAATTATAGGGGTGTCGAGATGCTTCTGTGAGTGAGAGCTTGCAGCTCCACATCTGCTCAGCTCTATGTGTGTATGTGTGTGAACTTACCATCCAGTCCAACAGTGGACTTAAGAGCCCTTTGTTGGTGAATGTGTAATGATCCCTGCTGGTCATCCTTTAAATAAAGCTAAAGTCATCATTTTTTTCACATTTTAGCCGAGAAGGGACTTACAGATGTTTGTGTTTGAATCCATGCTCAGCACTGCTCCCACTGGCTGCAGCAGGGATTTTACCCACTCGCTCACACGCGTCATTTTTAACATTCCTCAATGGCGGAATGGCTTCCGAGTGGCTTTGGGGGGCTGTGGAACAGGATACTTGGTGAAGAAAGCAGGCTCTCTCTCTCGAAGACAAAAAAACATGAGTGATTTAGACTAGACCATTAAAATGTGTTTGTTGATGCACATTACAGTTAAAAAGATCCACACGTTCAAACTCCGACATGTATGAGAAGAAGAAATAAGCAAAATGAGTAATACTTAAAAAAAATAACAATCTAAAGTAAAGGATGTGATACCTATTCTTTCAGCATTACTTCTAATTATTTATTTGTAACAAAATAAAAAAAATGTGCATATGGCTATGATCAAAACTAACGAGTTGATTCTTAGTGAGATTTTCACATTTTTCACAAATTCTTCATATTCTTTCAGCATTTGAGCCCTTACATCCATTCAGTTTATTCCATACATATGTATGACAATGAATGTTTGTGTTGTCTGCTAAATTATCCATGTTGGCAGGTGACGGTAATGAAGTAGGAATCACCATCAACCAATCAAGTTTGGAAGCATTTATGGAGCTCACCTGCAGCACAATCTCTACCATTTCTGAACATGGAGGGACACCGTCGACCGCAGACATATTGCTCAAGGAAGAGGAAGAAGTGGAGTGGTGGTAGTGAAAGATGCAACATGGTCTCACAACGGAAGAGGCTGCTCCGAGAGCACTGCCTCATGTCAACAGACCCACAGTATCATCAACTGTGTCCACATTCCGTAGGGAACAGGTACATATGTACCTGTTCTTCAGTTTCAGTATTTCATTCACAAGGTAAATGCAAGTCTGAAAATTACACTGCACTGCAAGATATGCATGTACAGTAATACAGTACAATTTGCATACAATATACTATCTATAACATGATGTATTTGTGAATTTTGTCAAATACAGGACTGCACAACAACCTCATGCTGGTAGCAAAGCAGTAGTATTCAGCAATCAACAGGTATGAGACATTTGCAACATGTTCATAGCCAACAATTCCATCAGGCTGAGAGAAATCCAAAGTGCAATCATAAAGCACCGCAAATTCCAATTCTATCAGAGTTTTGAAAACAAATTCCATGAATATGAAACAGCTCTACAAGGTGCTAATTTAGAGGACCAGTGACCTGAGTGCTGCGGTACCAGTCTGTCCAGGTAAACCATTGGGGTGCACATGGTCTATTCGTGACACTGAGTGCAGGTGGCCCCTGCCCTCAGGGTGTGAATGACATGTCGTGTTAAGGGGCTTTGAGTGGTAAGAAGACTAGTTGGTAAATGGACTTGTACTTGTGTAATGCCTTTCTAATCTTTCAAATGGCTTAAAATTTTGGTAGCCAGTCCAAAATTAAAACAAATCAAAGGTCATTTAGAAATTAAATAATAGAAAATATTAATGCTGACAATAGCTCATTCCACATCTGTTGAGGCTACATATGCCCAACGTTTGACACATGTTAGCCCCTGCAGTCAGGCTACTAAGACGTTCCGTGACTAGTAATTCACAGACAATGTTGCTCGGTCAATCATTTAAAATCACAAGAAATGGCTACGCTTCCATGTCCAGTGCTGGTTTCCTCAAGTTTCTTCTGAGAGAGGCTGTAGATTAACCACTCGCACTGAATGTGATGGTGGCCAGTTGGCCAAAGAGAATCCGTCTTAAACACCAATAGCTTCCGTCTTCAATCCTGTCAGTGGAAAAAATAAGAAGCTTTTTTTTACAGTGTATTTTGTTGCCAAGGAAGAATTGCCCATGTTCCCTGAATTAATTCCAACTATACTTCAAATCGATAAACCGGACTTGGGAACCATGTATGATGGATGAGCTGGCAGAGAAGCTGAAAAATGCCCGGTTCGTCTCGGTGATGCCAGATTACTGTGTGAAGCGCTTCACTAAAGATCAGGAGATGATGTAGGCTACGTTGGTGATTTTAATATCCATGTTGATAATCCCCAGGACAGAGGGTCTATAGAACTATGTGGTGTCCTTGATAACTATGATCTGACTCAGCATGTGACAGGACCCACCCACAACAGGGGGCACACTCTGGACCTAATCATCGCCAAAGGTGTAAACATTTCCAAGGTTGCTGTGACTGATGTTGCACTCTCTGATCATTTCTGTGTTTTCTTTGAGAGTGCAATCTCCTTGCACACAAATGTCCAAACCAAGGTTGTGACAAAGCGTTACATCTCTGAAAACACCAGTGAACTATTTATTCAGAAGTTCTCCTGCACACCAGCCCTCTCTTGCCTCTCAGTCAATGAGCTTGTAGATGGCTTCAATTTTAAAGTTAAAAATATTATTGATGCCATTGCACCCACTAAAGTGAAGGTTGTCTCGGGTAAGCAAAGATCTCCTTGGAGAAATGCTACGCTGGTCAAAATAGAGAAACGAGAGTGTCGGAAAGCTGAGCGCAGGTGGCGAAAAACGAATCTCCAGGTTCACTGTGACATCTACAAAGAGAGACTTCGCAATTATAATTTGGAACTTAGAAATTCAAGGCAGTCCTTCTTCTCTGACATCATAACCAAAAACAAGAACAATACACGCGCCTTATTTGCTACCGTCGACAGGCTAACAAACCCTCCAGTGTCGGTAGCTGCTGAGCTCCAATCCACTTGGGCATGCAATCAATTTGCCTCCTTTTTTACTGACAAAATTCAGAAAATCAGACAAGCAGTCAGTGCCTCCACACCAACCACAGGATATGTGTTGTCCCCATCTCTGAATAACATCCATTCAAATATCATGACACAATTTCATTCAATCGACCGTAGAAGCCTAGAAGACATTATACAACATCTGAAGTCATCCTCCTGCTGCTTGGATATTCTACCAACACACTTTTTCAAAAATATTTCAAACTGCATGACCACTGATCTTTTACAAATTGTAAACACATCCCTTCTCTCAGGTGTCTTCCCACAAGCCCTAAAAACTGCCGATTACACATCAGAGCTGACAAAAATGACATGTGGTGTTCCCCAAGGTTCAATACTGGGGCCTCTTCTGTTCAACATCTACATGCTTCCACTAGCTCAGATTATGGAAAACAACAAAGTGTGTTATCATAATTATGCAGACGACACACAAATCTACATAACTATGTCACCAGGGGACTATAATCCCATACAAGGGCTGGGTAACTGCATTGAACAAATCAACAACTGGATGTGCCAGAATTTTCTTCAATTAAACAAAGATAAAACAGAAGTAATTGTTTTTGGTACCAAGGACGAACAATTGAAAATCACTGCTCGGCTTCAATCACTGATGTTAAAACCCACAAACCAAGGCAGAAATCTAGGTGTAGTTATGGATTCAGACCTCAACCTGAACAGCCATATCAAGACAATTACAAAATCAGCCTACTATCACCTGAAGAATATATCAAGGATTAGAGGACTTATGTCGCAACAGGATTTGGAAAAACTTGTCCACGCATTTATCTTCAGCAGACTGGACTACTGTAACGGTGTGTTTACAGGTCTCTGTAAAAAGTCCGTCAGAAAGCTGCAGCTGATTCAGAACGCTGCAGCTCGAGTCCTCACTAAGACCAGGAGGGTGGATCACATCACCCCAGTTCTGATGTTTTTGCACTGGCTTCCTGTCCAACAAAGAATTGACTTTAAAATCCTGCTGTTGGTTTACAAAGCACTGAATGGTTTAGGGCCAAAATACATCTCTGATCTGCTGCTACCTTATGAACCATCCCGACCCCTCAGGTCGTCTGGGACCGGTCTACTTTCTGTTCCCAGAGTCAGAACTAAACATGGAGAAGCAGCGTTCAGTTTTTCTGCTCCACATATCTGGAACAAAGTCCCAGAAAGCTGCAGGTCTGCTGAGACCCTCAGCTCCTTTAAATCAAGATTGAAGACTTTTCTGTTTGCTGCTGCCTTTAATTGAACCACATTCAATTAATATATTAATCAATTTCCTGCATTTCTGCATTTTACTATGAAACTGTTTACACTGTGTTTTAATGAATGTTCTTAATTGTTTTTAAATCTCCTTTTCTTTTGTCTTATGTTTTGATGCTTTTAATGGTTTTATGTGAAGCACTTTGAATTACCTTGTTGTTGAAATGTGCTATACAAATAAACTTGCCTTGCCTTGCCTTACGTCACAAGTCCAGTAAACTGCTTTGTGGACGTGGTCTCCTTGGAACAGCACAGGGTTCCAGGATGCCCTAACACAGGGCTTAATGCTGAGGGCTGAGGTAGTCACGCAGCCGTGACGTTGGGTATCCACAATTGCATTGCAGCCAAGTTTTAACAGCTTTGTCTTTGTCATTTATTCACACCTGGTGACTGGCACACAGACTGGAGTTCTCAGTTCTGGACAGTGTAAAATCAGTCCCTCCCTCTCACTGGCATCAGACATTATTCCTTGTTCTGTGAAAGGCCTCCGGCGAGCTCCATGAGGTTGGGAGAACCGTGGGCATTAAAGTTCTCAAGCCTGGAAAAAGCGGAATGGAACAAGATAGCTGCCTCGTACGTCCAAAACCCTTGATGCCCTAATGACCAAGTCATTCAAGTCCATTTTTAAAACCGTGCCAGCGAGCCAAATGACGGTGAGGCCGGTGTGGCCGTGAAGGGCAGAGAGCCAGGTCCATTCCTCTAACGGGCTGTGCAGCTAATGACCAGGTCTAGTCCCATCACAATGGTAATGTCCCTCTCAGTAGGGAATCCAATGGCTCCCTGTCAGATGAACTCTACTGACCCCTGACAGGAAGCTCAGCACATTCATCAGTCACATTAAGTTGCTTCTTCTTTCCCCCAAACCTGGACCAGAATGAAATCTGAGCATCTCACAGTGCGAAGGGGGAAGCTCGTACTGTGGTCACGGTGCAACATCATTTAGATACATACAAGCAGTAATTACCATTTAAAATATGATAATTGACAAATGTGTAGCGATAAAACCCCGGAGTTGATGCCGTGCTACTGTTGGTATCACAGGTTTCAGTTTCCTCGTGTCAAAGATTTGAATTGAAAGAGATGGCAGGAGGTAGAGGGAAGAGAGAGAGACAATAAGAGAAAGAGGGAGAAACAGAAAGAGAAGAAAAAGAGCGGGCGGACTGGAGTGGCAGCCGAAAGCCGGAATGTTTCACTTCAGATTGACACTTCAGCAAGGTAGAGAGACAGGACGGGGGACTTTTAAAGTAGTATCCTTCGGCGAAGAACAGAGTTAAGTGTTCCCTTGCAGTCTTCAGTGTGGAAATGAATGGTTGACTCTCCTTGAAAAACTGAGTTGCTATGACAACCGGCCCTTTTTTCCATTTGTCTTTGTCCCCCACACCCCCAACCCTCTGTCTCTCTCTCTCTCTCTCTCTCTCACACACACACACACACACACACACACACACACACACACACACACACACACACACACACACAGGTTTTAAGTGTCGGTGTGTTTTAAAGTGCAGCAGCAACATGATGGTGGTGAGCAGAACGATCAGGCATACCGGGGTATCAATCAGACCAGAACCAGTCCTGATCAGAAGGGCTGAGGGTTCAAATCCGTGATATCAAAACAGAGCCGATATTGTGTCGGTGCTGCTGCTCACCTCTAGCTTCAACTGCGTCAGCATTAACACTCCCAACATGGAAGTGTCTTCATCTAAATATTCGTTGAGTGCGTTTTGCTGCTGTCGTTCTGCCACTTCATGCCAGATTTGAGACAAACTGTTATTAATAGATACACACTATGTAAATCACACGCCCTGTGTGGTCCTTGGAGGGAAACACATTTAAATCTGAAACCAAAAGGTGGAAAAGAAATTTTGCAATAATTTTACTGAATAAAATAAGATATCCACCTTATTCTGATACAGCCAGTCAAATCTTGCATAAAGCAGTCGCGTCAGTGTTGTATGTAAGTCAGAGCTGTCGGTCACACTGAGCAGATGGCAGCCTGCAGCACAGTAAACACCATGCACCTGCAAATGTCATTTGGTTCTGCATAGATGCTGCTGTGGTTCTTACAACAAAAAAACCTTCAAAGACCTTTTGTAAATCACACATATTTAGGGGGAACACTGAATGCAACCACAGCTGTATAAAAAAAATGTGGACAATTAGTCTCTGTAATGTCACCCATAGGTTTCTGAAGAGCCTCTGTGAAGCTCTGGGTGACCCAGCAGACCTGTCACTCAAAGCACCCGGGCCCCTAATTATACATAACATAAGCCTTAATATCACCAAAAGCCTTTTATTTTCTGTACCAGGCTGTAAACGTGTTTATTGCTGCTGTAAAGTTGGGCATTATATCACGGGGGGTCTGTGGGGATTGACTCGCTTCTGAAGCCAGCCTCAAGAGGCCATTTGAAGAACTGCAGTTTTTGGCACTTCGCAACTTCATTTTTCAGCACCGGCAGTTGCAGCTTGAATTCTGTTACAAATATTTTTTGCCCCCATGAAACACATGAACAAGCCTCCTTGCCTCAGAACATGTATTATTTGTTATACTTATTGCTGCACACTTGCTAGCTGCCCGATACGTTTTTTGGCATAAATGTGCCATCAGTTACGGTAATCAGTTAGTCACAACTGTCCTGTGACACGGATGCTTAATACATTACATTATAGTCACAGTGGAATGATTCCCATGGTTTTGTAACCATGGGAATGATTCCCTTCCCATCCATCGGCTATGATGTCGAGTTAAAATCCCGTCCCCCACAAACGTTGGGCTGGCCTCAGATTCCACTCACACTAGTTGAGGATATAGTGTCTCCCTGGTAGTTCGTATTATTTGTACCAGACAGTATTGAACAAGGTCAATGTGAATGCAGCTGTTGAATATACAATGTAGCTTCATTCTCCAAAAAAGAAGAAAATCCTTCAGCAGCTCTGTCTGCGGTCATCACGTCGGCTTTAATGAGCTGAGAGAGCGAACGGCGCATCAATGAAATCAATAGTAGAATTAACACATTGACATGTTTGACTCATTTGCCTTCTGACATTTTCCCTGCATGCAATTAAGCGGCTCAGATATGCAAGTCGGATCTGATGAATGCACGGCTGCCTAGCATTCAGAGGGCGAGGTGCCTCGAGATCCTCTAACAAGGTGGGAGACGGCTGCTGGTTGGGAGTGGACTGGAAGGAGACAGTTCTCCCACAGATCATAGTGAATTTAGAAAACAAATCAATACAAGTTCCATTGGAGGTTGTGTAGTTGATGACCAGTTAGAATAAGGTAGAACACGTGACAAGGTTGGGACTTTTATTTGCTGTAAATTTTAAATACAGCCAACAAAGATTCCACTTTACAATTCTAAATAAGCTGAAAACACACTTTCATGCAACAGCAAGCTACAAATACAGATTGAAAAGAGCCAGAGATCACCCACGAGACTAAAGGCTTCTGAGTGCAGATGTGCTGAGGAAGTCACATTTCCATGAGGTGTTTTTATTTTCCCCACATGCGTAATCACATTATGGCAAAGTAGTGTCTTATTTCTGGTTAATCTTGTGTACCAGAAGCAGAATTTAGGCAAAAATAACCAAACTTCTTCTTTGGACATGTATACAATGCATGCAGAATATGCGGCTCAAAGTTGTTGTTTTTAACGCCAGACAACCTCTTTCCTGTTGACGAGCAGCTCTGTGCGTAAAATCAACCAGCCAACATTTTGGAAAGCTGGAGTAGAGATGCCGAAAGGAAAGGAAGATGGAGAAGCACTCCTACTTTTAAGCATTATGAAGGACTTGGACATCATCAGGTTTGATATGTGCAAATATTTCAACGCCGACCTTTTCAAGAAGGTGGTTGAAGTCATAAAAGAGGGAGGCTGCGTTCACACAGTCCAACAAGCCAAACTTTGAGATCTTTGAAAAACTGTTTTGTAACGCAAAGAAGCAAAATGGCACAAGCGGCTCCTGTGGTTCCACCTTCTCATATTTTGACGTGAGAAACGACATGTTAAGACCCACCAAACTAAGAAGAGAATGGAGTTCATGTGGGATTCACTGATGAAGAGGATATGTCATCGGCTCATTTTACATTCAGAATACGCACGGCTGCATGTGAACATAAATATTAGTGGAAAATTCATTTTTTATTAGCATGTTAACAGATTATTAAGAATATTGTCTTTTTCAGAATATGGGCGATAACCGGAAAATGTGATGCATTTAAACGTAGTCACTGTCACAACCGTTATTTTGGAGTAACATTAAAGATTTGGAATGATGGACCAGACCAGCAGATACCAGGCTTTGAGGTCACGCACCCCTAATCCCCCGCACCATACAATATAGCCTACAGCTGCATTAAAGGCACCACGTTTAATCATGGGAACACAGGCGATAACCATTCCTGCTTGATCCAGACGGTGGTTGGGAAGCACTTTGTTGTACCTCGAGGGCCGAAGCTGATGCTCCCCTCGACTCTTGGGAGGAAAGCTTCACTTGGTTCTCGCTGCAGCGTTTGTTCTGCAGGAGCTGAAGTGCATTGCAGGTAATTCTTTTATTTATTCATGAAAATGTAAGTTCATCATTTTATAAAGGAAGACTTTACTTTTCCTGTTCGTCATTTCGTGATGAGAATCCTGTTACTATTTCAGTACCGTAGAAGCTTAATTGTGTTTAATGGAACAAGGGAACTGAGCGGAAGGACTTAAGGACTTAAGGGGTTAGGTTTTTAAAAGTAGCAATTCACAGGAATCTATGGCTGTGCTGGAACACTATGGTTTACAATGGCACAAACGGTTGGCCGTAGAGTGGCAGTTTGGCGCCGGTCCGGGTGTGTGTGGCGCAGGTGGCTGGACCACCTTGTCCTTGTCACAGCGGGAAGTGCTCGGGGGGATGAGTTTGAGGGCTTTTTTGGGAGGCAGCCCAAAGGCTTTCGGGAGCCCCCATGAGAGCACATACGGGCACAGCCAGGAAACGTCTGGCCACGGAAGCAGCACCAGCAATCTCTCCGTGGTTCTGCTTGGCCTGCCTGCTGATCCGTCCTCCCATGAATGACTCTTTTTCAAACAGCCGCCGCCTCATTCCCCTCACTCCTCCCCAGCCCTCTTATCCAAATGCCCGACCACACTCCCCCTCTCGCTCGATTGTTCCGGCCCGGTGGCATCATCTGTCTCAGTGCCACTTGGCAACGCCCTCTGCGATTTGTGGCTGGGCAAACATTTAACAGAATGTATCCCACTCCAAATCTGGGATTACATCCTGCTGTTTCAATATTTGGGGCGCTTCTGAGACAACGGGTCAAGTTGGCCAAACATTCCCCCTCCATCTGAGGAGAGCGCTACAGAAAGGCAAAGAAGGGCAGCACGGGGACCACAGAACAGGTCAAGTGGCTCAGATTGTGGTTTGCACGGTTCCTTGCAGGTTATGTCAATAAGACTTTGGACATAAAGGGGAGACTTCCTCTTGCAGTCAAAGGTGAAGATTGACATTGGATGGACCAAAGTGTGTACAGATCTGGATGTGAATGCATATTTAAGCGACATGTTTCCTAAAATGTCATCTGGTCAGTATCATCCATCATTGTAACTAAAGAATCTTTTGCGGTCTTTGGGAAACCACAGCTTAATGCCAATTCAGCATTTTAATAGGATTTCACAATATTGAATTTGAGTTTTTTTATGGTTTCTGTAATGAATGTTAGTTTCTCATGATGGTGGTAGTTGCTTAAAATATACTATACCTTGAGAGCAGTATTGTGTGAGAGCAAGTACTTGACAATACTATTACTGTCTGCTTTTACATACATTTATTAAATCCTTTTGTGAAAAGATCTTTATGTGCAAATTATAAAACAGATAATTATCAGTAAAAATTATCTAAAGTGTTTTAACAAATCTACCCATTTCCAAAGACTCCTTCTCTCACAGCATCCCCTTGTAAGGTCTCAGTACTGTTGAAAGGAAACGGACTGTACAACGTGTCATATCTCTGCTACTGTGTGCTTTTTGTATAATTTATGTTTCATTGTCTTAAATAAAGTGTTATATTTATTTATTTAACACTGTAGGTGTTAACATTATATACTCAACACAAAGACGGACAACCACTTTTATACATAAATACTGAGCTAACATGTGACAGAGACATACCAGTATTTACAGGACAACCTGAAATCTTGGTTGCTACCAGTGGCGGCTGGTGGATTTTTTTTTGGGTAGGGCCATCCAATCAATTTCAGCAAATAGTGTAATTCAATGCAAAAAAAAAGAAAAAAGGTATCAAAAACACATTAGTACTTTGCAGTTACATTGTTATCATTTATTCCAACACTGACATAATAAGGACATCTTATTCATACAATTCAGTATATATATATATATATATATATATATAATAATAATAATATTCAGTATAATATGATATATAAATACCATATAATCAAAAAAATACAATATAAATATCATGAATATATTATAATAAAATATAAATATCATATATAGTCTAATACAGGGGTGTCAAACTCATTTTCACTCTGGGGCCACATCAGCATCACGGTCGCCCTCAAAGGGCCGGTTATAAATGTAAGACGGTGTAAATGTAACTACTCCGAACACATTTAGTTTAGTTTCCCGGGATATCTGTGACTTCCTCAACACCTACTTAGCAGAAATAGGTTATTTTTTCCATGGTTAATGGCGGACAGTTGAACGGCTTTCAGGGCGATAAGCCACGCCCCCTCTCCGGCGCGTCCAGTGCGAATGAACACAAAATAGCCCCCGGCGAGACCGGCGGCGCATCTCATAATTTCAACCATGGGGATATTTTTATTTTCACATCTAACTTTTAATTTTTGTAAAAAAAATAAAAATAAAAAAGTTTTTATAGATTCGCGGGCCACATAAAATGACGTGGCGGGCCGGATGCGGCCCGCGGGCTGTATGTTTGACACCCCTGGTCTAATAGAACAAGTATATTTTAAGATGCCCCTATGAACCTTGTTTGTTGGAGAAACACCCAATCAGTGCGGTGAGGAAACCTGCATGTTTTTATGACAGTTATTTGTAAAGGAAACCTCTCAATGACCTTCTTATTGAAGTCAGGCATGTCCCTGATAAGTTCCTTCTCCATGGAGCACCAGCTGGCAGTGGGTGGAAATGTCCGTCGTCTCGTCTGCTTGAATGGCGATAAAATCAGCGTTCTTTTCTTCCTCCAGAATGTAATCTCTTACAACCGACAGCATGCAGTCCAACAGCTCATTTTGTACAGTGTTCGACGTCCCTTTAAAAACGCTGGCTGTCTCCAGGTGCTCCTCCAGCACACCGCCGAGGGACGCAACAAAATCCACCAGTCCCTTGAACACGCCAGGGTTGTCCGAGGAGTCAGTCTCGTCATGCCCACGCAAAGCCAACTCAAAAGCCCCACAAAACTTGACACAATCAATTATTTTTGATAAAATGTGCTGGTTTTTATCCACCTCCTCGTTGTGTTTCTTTACCGCAAGCCGGTGACCGTCGTCCAGCTGGGTAGCGAGAACACGCAAGATGAGAACTAGACACGGGCACTCTGGGAGAAAAATACTTCCGGGAGGGTCTGGTCCTCCCGGAAGTCTTTTTTAGGGCGCTGATTGGCTAAATTGTAAGTCACTCATTTATTTCTTTAATCAGTGATTGGCTAAGCTGCTTATTAGACCAGTCTTCCTTGGGCCAAATCGTTCTGGCCCCAGCACGTGCACGCGCAGTAGAGACTTGCATGGGGACAGCTGAGAGGCGCACCAGCCGAGAGGACAAGCAGGGAAAAGCATTTATTTTGCGCAGATATCCTATTTTACAAATATTACTGGGTATATTACATTGCTCAAAAACACAAATATTGACAATTTGTATAATTTATTAATATTATTAAAAAAAAAAAAATTTATAATATTATAATTTTTTATTTAACTTTTGTTGTGGCTCAAGGTGGGTGGGGCCAGGCCCTGTGGCCCTCTATTGGCCGGCCGCCACTGGTTGCTACTTTATTAATTTCTCACTGATTTCACCCCAGATTCCCTTCTGCATGTGTGGAAGTCTTCTTTTTTTGGAGTTCCGGCGTTGTAAATCACAGTGCTTCCTGGGTTGCAATTTAGCCTACAGCGTGGATGTGTAAGACCAGAAACACTGACCAATCAGAGAAGACTGAGGGGTGAGAGACGGCCACTACAACAGAGCGTTTCAGACAGGGTCAATATAGAGTTATGCACACAGACAGAATGAGAAGAATAGTGTTTAACAATGAAGCATGGAAACATGTTCTGGTAAAAACCAACAATGCAAGTAGGAACGTGGACATGAAAATCATATGTCTCGTTTCAGGCGGAGTGTTTATTTTCATAATGTGGCTTTCTTTGCAAAACAATATCTCTGTTTGCAGTCAGAACTGAGCCCTGTCACAGAGCAGGAAATGAGAAAGACAAAAGCCAGCATACAACATTAAACAGACTCTATAGAAAACTCCATCGCTTCCTTTTCCTCCGAGACCGGGTGGAAAATTCAGTATCAACACTGATCCACACTTCCATCAACATGGTCCGTCAGAGGCTTTCAGAAAGAGACGGCTCTCCCCTTCTCAAATCAAAATTCCCTCTCCCATCTCGAAAATCAATATTTATAATTTTACAAGATCAGGACAAATCCGCTGCAATGCTGCCGTTATTATGACAATAAAAACATCACAGAGACAGGTATTTGCTGGGAGCCTCTACTGGATTAAAGGTGCTGTTTTTCTCCTTATCTCACCCTTCCTTCCTTTCCTTTCCTCCCTCTCTCTTAATTCCCACTTTCTCCTCCGAGCCATACAATAAGCCCTGCTGTAAAATAGGTTATATAGGCCCTGCTTCCTTAATATCACTGGCTGGTTTTAAGTAATGACATAAATAAAAAGGGCCGCAGTGTATGAAGGGGTTTGCAGGGCGGGGGAATGGGAAGGAGCCGGGAATCAAACACTACCAATAGAGAGCATCTATCTGCTGGAGGCTACTGGCTAAGACTCCCTATGGATTTTATTTACAAGAGCCCTCGTCTTTCCTTGCAGTGCTTTGTTGGGCCTGCAAATTGGGATTTTCCCTCCAATTCTTATTTTGGTCATTGTTTAACCTGTGCATTGTTACATTCCCCTTCCCTTTAATAATAAATAATAATACATTTTATTTATAACGCACTTTTCATTTAAAAAAAAATCTCAGAGTGCCACAGAGCCAGTACATAGTAAAAACATAGTAAAAAGCATAGTTCAAACATACCGTAGTTAAAAAAAATTAAAAAATAAATAAACGATAATAAAATAAAATAAAAACCAGTGAATGAACAGAGACACAAAATAAATAACTGACAGTGATTTAGGTCAGAAAGGCTTTCCTGAATAAAAAGGTTTTTAGGCCGGTCTTAAAAGAGACCAGTGTCTGTGTTGCCCTTAGGTGGTCAGGGAGACTGTTCCATAGGCGTGGAGCTGCCGAGCCAAAGGCCCGGTCGCCCATGGTGCGGAGCTTGGTGTTGGGGACCCGGAGGAGCGAGCTGTTTGATGATCTGAGCTGATCTGAAACTCTAGATGCCGGATGTCGGGAGCTGTAGTTTTTGATTAGTGCAGTGTGAAGCTGCTGAAATACATCTCCTGCTGCTACCGTTACTAATCCCTCGTCATCATGTGGATTAGAGCGTTTTTTTACAAATTTACACATTTTGATGGTGCTGTAGGGCGGATCCACGGGACCACAATATCTTTTCTGTTGCTAACAGTAGGAAACGGCAAAAAATTTGAAATTATACACAGAGAGGCATTAAGTAAAGGATCGTTCGGTTCAAAATGCAGTCTGGAACACCTTGAGGGACCGCCTACTCCATTGATGTGTGTGTGTGTGTGTGTGTGTGTGTGTGTGTGTGTGTGTGTGTGTGTGTGTGTGTGTGTGTGTGTGTGTGTGTGTGTGTGTGTGTGTGTTACTCAAGCAAGGTGATCCACAATACCTATACTTCATGTAGTTAATAAAATAATGTCAAACCAGTTATTAATTCCCCATTGTCAACAGCAACACATAACAGCTTCACTCATTCGGTTCCGACCTTTCACAATAAAAACCCTCGACCTATACATTGCATTGAGAGGCAACTCAATAAAAGCTGAATGTGAATACACCGTGAAAGTTTATTTTGTATCTGCATTTTAAGATGTACACAAAAAAATACAGACAGATCTCTTAGTGGCATTCAGGTAGTGTCCTCGCACAGACTGTGTACGACTAAAGACGTATGTTATCCACATAATCATGAACGAGGAACTATAAAGACCACAAGAGCCCACACAGGTCAGGTTGGGAGATGGATGTGCATGGGTTCAACAAACAGCAATCTTTCAGCCAGGAGGCCGCTGTTTGTTTCCTGTGTGAAACAAGAAGTAAACGTTGATTTATGTGTCAAGTAGCGTACCTCAGTAATGTCATTTCTGTAGTTATTTAAAGCCAAACGACCATCTTTACCTAAACCTAACTAAGTAGCTCTGTTGCCTAAAGTTGTTTCCTGTGAAGTCAGGCGTTTATTGTAGGGGGCAGCTATGGAGAAGGCTCTGTCGCCCCATGTCCGGTGCTTGGTCCTGAGTGGAAGGGACAGGAGGTTGGCATCAGAGGAGTGCCGACGGGATGCAGTGTGGTGGTGAAGCAGGTCGGTGAGGTAGGAGGGGGCCTGATTATGGAGGGCTTTGTGAGTGAGGAGAAGGATTTTGAATTGGATCCGTTGTGGGACGGGGAGCCAGTGGAGGTTCTGGAGAACAGGGGTGATGTGGTCACGGGAGCAGGGTGTGGGTGAGCAGGCGAGCAGCAGAGTTCTGGATGTACTGGAGTTTAGTTAGGATTTTGGATGATGTGCCGTGAAGAATGCTGTTGCAGTAGTCAATTCTGGAGGTGATGAAGGCGTGGATCAGAGTTTCAGCAGCAGATGAGGAGAGTGATGTGCGGAGACAGGCGATGTTTTTTAAGTGGAAAAGTTGTGACAGGTTTTAGTGAGGGATTTGGGACTGATGATGATCATGTCAGATTTATCACAGTTCAGTTTAAGGAAGTTGGTTTGCATCCATGATGGCAGTTGGTGAGAGTGGAGTGAGTAGCAGTGGTGATGTGGAGATGTAGAGCTGCACATCATCGCCGTAGCAGTGAAGTGCTGAAGTGAAGACCATGGTGACGTATGATATTACCAAGAGGGAGCAAGTAGAGGATGAACAGAAGAGGACCAAGCACAGAACCCTGGGGGACGCCTTGAGACAGAGGAGCAGTGGAGGAGGTGCAGTTGTTGATACTGATGAACTGTTGTCTGTTTATAAGATGTGATTTAATCCAGGAGAGAGCAGTTCCGGTGATGTTGAGGGAGGATTCGAGGCGGGAGAGAAGGATGTTGTGGTTGATGGTGTCAAAAGCTGCAGTGAGGTCGAGGAGGATGAGAATGTTGAGGTGACCAGCGTCTGAAGAGAGGAGGAGGTCGTTGGTGACTTTGAGGAGGGCTGTTTCAGTGCTGTGCTGTGAGCGGAAACCGGATTGAAATGGCTCGAACAGATCGTTGGAGATGAGGTGGGCTTTGAGTGGTGTGGCGACAATGTGTTCCAGTATTTTTGACAGAAAGGGAAGATTGGAAATGGGACGGAAATTGCTCATGGTGTCAGGGTCAAGTCCAGGTTTTTTGAGGATGGGGGAAACAGCAGCCAGTCGGGGACTGAACCGGAGCTGAGGGAGGAGTTGATGATGACTGTGGTGAGTGGTGAGATGGCTGGGAGACAGTCCTTGACCAGATTAGATGGGATGGGATCCAGGTGGAGCTTCTCATTCCAGTTGTGAAGTTAGGCACCTCCAATGGGGACACAAGGGAGAACTGAGAAAGGGGCTGAGGGGTGGAGGGGGGGGGGGGGGCAGGTGGAGAGATGGAAAAGGTGGGGGAGGTGTTCAGGTTGCTGTAGATGGTGTCAATTTTTGTTTGGAAAAATGAATGAAAAGAGCTGCATTTGTTCACTGTGAAGGATGTGGAGGTGTTGTCCTTGGGTTTGAGAAGCTTGTTTATTGGGGAGAACAGAGCCTTTGGGTTAGAAGAGCCAGACTGTATGAGGTGTGAGTAGTAGGTGGACCGGGCTGAGATGAGAGCGTCTTTGTTCTGTTGAAGGTAGTCGGAGAGGCCCTGGAGATGGACTGTTAAACCGGTTTTCTTGCAGAGTCTTTCAAACTGGCGCTTTCGAGATTTCATCTGGTGGAGTTCGGGAGTGTACCAGGGAGCCGAGTGTGTGAATGAGACAGTTTTGGTTTTGATGGGAGCCAGCTGATCAAGACAGGAGGAGAGTGTGTTATTGTAGTAGTTTACAAGATCGGAGGGATTATCAGACAGCGGGTGAGGGGAGGCAGACATGGTACTGGCAAGAGAGGCTGAAAGAGTTGTGGGGGAGATAGATTTGAGATTTCTGAAGGATATGTTGCGCTTAGCTTTTGGGATGGGGATAGGGATGTCAATGTCCATGGTGATAGCCAGGTGGTCAGAGATGTTGAGGTTGAGGCTGGAGAGTTGCGGTATTGTGAGACCAGTGGAGCAGACCAGATCCAGGATGTGACCTCGGCTGTGGGTGGGGAAGTTGATATGTTGTGTGAAGTTGAAGCATTGTAGTAGTTCCAGGAATTCTGTTTTTACAGTCAGATTTACAGTCAGTGTTATCAATGTGGATGTTAAAATCACCTAGGAGGAGAACGGAAGGGGAGATGGCACATAGCTGAGTCAAAAAATCTGAAAAGTCAGAGAGAAAGGAGGGATTTGGCTTGGGGAGGACGGTAGATTACAGCAGTAACCAAAGGAGTGGGACCAGAGAGTTTGAAGGCAAGGTGTTCAAAAGAATGAACAGTATGAATGGGAATGGTGGTTGTTTTAATGTCCTTCCTGTAAACAGCAGCAACACCACCTCCCCGCCCCTCAGGACGAGGGTTATCAATGTATGTGAATCCTGGGGGAGTGGTCTGGTTTAGTGAGAAGTAGTCCAGGGGTTTATGCCATGTTTCAGTGAGGCAGAGGAAATCAAGGTTACTGTCCGTTATGAATTCATTCAGAATGATGTCCGTTATGAATTCATTCAGAATGAGGCTTTTATTGTTGAGTGAGTGAGTGTTGAGCAAAGCCAGTTTCAGGTGACGTTGCTTTGTGATAGGCTGTGAGGACTGAGGAAGGGGACGGAGATTGGACAGATTCACGTGTTGTTTGTTGTGGTGACGTAACAAGGAAGTTCGGGTGCGACAAGACCATAGGGATGGGATAAATGTGAGTTATCACACAAACCTTTGTGTGATGATTCAGATGACCTATTGTAATTCTATAATCAGAATATCCTTGTCAGATACACCGATTGCGACAAAATTCATGTTTCCCAGAAGGTGTATCCAAATAACGTTGGCGTTCCCCTGACTTTTCATCTAGAGCCACCAGCTAAAGCAACGCTGTCACTGAAGTAGCTGTTAGCATTAGCCTTGTTGATTTTGATGGTTTTTGAATGTTTGATACATGTTCCTGTTCCCAATGACAGCCCCTCCCCTTGTGGTTAGGGTGAGGGATAAACGTTGAGTCAGGTTTAAGTAAGGGAAAACACAGTATTCCACACAACACCAGCCTTACAACTTTCCAGAAAACATACTACTCAATTTTATAGATAACTTAACATAAAAGCTAGCTTGTAAGCGATTTTTGAAAGTATCCAATCGAGAAAAGACCGAGCGCACTGACTGCCTGCATGACTATACTGCTGAGGGATGAGAGGAGCACAGCGCTTCGTTGTCATAGTATGGTAAATGGACTTGTACAGTGCTTTTTCTTGTAATATGACCACTCAAAGTGCTTTAACACTACACGTTCATTCACCCATTCAAAACCCATCAATACACCGATGCCAGGGGCTACCATGCAACGGGCCACCAGGACACTAACTCACCTAACTTTAACACACCGTAGGCACAGCTACAGCAACTTGGGGGTTAAGTGTCTTGTTCAAGGCTACATCGACATGTTAGCGGGCTGGGGATCGAACTGTTGTTCATTATCTTAATGAAAATAAACAACAAGAATTGCTTGTCTATTTATATATCTATCTATCTATGGCAGTTCGGGAAAAAGGCAGGTATAGGCCGTCCAATCATTAGCTTCTTAAGCCACAGATACCATATTTCTTTTTGTCAGAGCATTTCATTTATTGATGGCTGTCAGGATGTAAAGACACACCGACTTTACATAGTAACACTTTTTATTTTTACTTTTACAAAAGCAACCATTGTGCAGGTTATTTTGGTCCTCCACTGACTAGGTCTGTGTGAGGTTTAAATGGAATATATAGAGTAAAGCTCGTGTTGTTGTTTCCCGTGACCCTCTGAAAGCTTCTCTCGACCCTCTTCGGGTCTCAACCCTGCCATTTGAGAAGCACTACATTAGACCATCCGGGCTGTCATGTCATCCTGAATCTCGTTATCTCCGCACAGAGACCTTGGCTAACAGGAACCTAACGACTACCCCTTAACGACACGTCTCCATGGAGATAACCGGACATCACCTGGAAACCATGACTGCAGCGCCTGATGGCCGGAAGGGCAATTTAAGGCCATTTAATGTCCACACAATCACACACTCTGTGTCTCCGGGTTACACTTTGAGGCTTGCCACACACAAACACACACACACACACACACACACTGGAGCTTGTATCTGTCCACTCTCTTGCCTCTGAGGTAATGACCACACACTTTGCAGTGCAGACAGCCACAATTGGAACTATTTGTGCAGGCCTCTCTCGGCTAATCTGTCATCTGATATTGAAGAGTAATCTGCAGAAATGAACAGCACAGTGTCTTTGCGCTTCATCCTGTCATTTCCCTCTTTCGCTGTAATTGAGAGCTGGCACTCACCCATGTGTTAAACGTGCTCAGCAGGCCTGATTCTTTGCCAAAAACCGACATGAAACTGAAATGTCAAAATTGCGTCAGTGTCTGGGGATGAATTGGTTCTTCTTAATCCCTGAAAAGTTGATTTTGGAGGGCAAGTGAACGCAAGTGTGAGCCCCTTATATCATTTAAAATGCCTCCCAAAAATGTTGACTGTAGCGCTATGTGGTAGTGTGACAGAATTAGTGCTGAGGAAATAACAGTAAATGTGCCCCATTTAAACTTGTATGCACTTGCACTAACCGGGCTTGCCGTTTGTTTTGTTTAGCCGGTGTGCCATATTAATGTAGCATTGCAAACACTATCTTAGGCTTGTTTGTGAACAGCATGTTTTATTAGTGACGTCAACATCTTCTGGTTTAATTAAGACATTGTTTATGTTCAGTTGATTTAATCCTGAGTTTTGTTGTTTCAGCTGTACTCACCAGGCTTTCCATCAGTGAAATCTGCTCTATGGTGCATGAAGCAAAAAAAAGTCTGTCTTCCGAGTAAAAGATTCAGATGAAATTGCCTAGATCCTCAACACCCATGAGCCCATAGAGCAGGCGCTCTAGCGCTACATCAGATAAATGTAGTGAAGTATAAAGAAACAGTAAATAGAAATAGTCAAGTAAAGTACAAGTGCCTAAGTAAATATGAGTCACTCCAGTAATATGATCTAAACTTCCAAGAAAACATATAGTCCCTTTGGCTCAGGCAGTGCAGTAGTGTTGGCAGAACACACTGTGCATGCAGATGGTTGTAATTTGACTGAATCCTTATGAAATAGGATGCTGGTAAATGATCTGTACATGTAAAGAGAGGAGTGTGCTGCTGAATGAAGTGCATGGTTACAATTCAATGAACATACTGTTAACATGACAAATAACATGCCATAAGACCTAGTATTGCTGTTTTAATGTGCATTTTCCCAAAAACAAGTTCACTATTTAAAATAAAATAGTGACATAACTTTGCCAGATAGTATCAGTACATAAATCCACCCCGATACCATGTTTTTACAGACCTGCCTTTAGCTGTTCCTTTTGGCCATGCTGTATACCAGCTTTTTATATCCTAAAAGACGTTTTACATTGCAAACCACATGTTCAGTTTATCAATCTAAAGATTTGCTTTTTGGTGTCACAGTTGGTACTGCAGGAGCAAAAGGGATGAAAAACCAAAATGCAGAGAGCTGAGTTGTCAGTATGAACTCATTAAAGAAACTTACGGGCGTCAACCTTAACCCTAGTCCAAACAGGGAGTAAAATCAATATGCAGGTCACAGGAAGCCATGGTAAAAGAAAAAGCAGAACTGAGGCCGTGGGCACACTTGTCTTTTCACGGGGACTTTTGAAATCAGATTTACTGCGTCTGCGTATAGTGTGTTCAGATTTGACACTTCAATGTGACCTGCCTTATCAGATAGTGAGCGGATATGTATTTCATGGTCAAACAAGTGGCCGTAAAAATATTTTAATTCCCACAACCCTTCACAATAAAAGTCCCCTGTTATTTTGACTGCTTACTCTTCCTTCCTGCAATATAAGTAGACTTGTTTTGTTGCAGAAAAGCCACTAACAAAGCCACCGTTAATTCTGTGATAAACACATTTTCTTATGAATTATTCACAATAAAATTCCCTCAGCAGCTTCCCTGTGAATTCCCTGTGAAGCAGCTTTTATTTTGAAGCAGCAAAATAAGGAAATGTTGGGTTTCCATCAGCAGTAACTTAACAGGGCTCGGTTTTTCTCACTTCACTTTGCTCTCCTCGGTAGAGGAGGATCGCCGTAATGCTGTCCACACCTCACTGAGATCTGGACTCAATGCGAGCCGAGACCACCTCTGCATGCGGTCTGGCTGATGAGATCCCAATGTGAGCACGATCTGATCTCAGAGGGACAACAGACTCAACAGTCGTGGCATGAGAAAAACCCGCATCACAGCCTAAGATGATCTGACAAAGAAACGGAGGACAGGGCCTGTATATGTGAAGAGTGGAACGAGGGAATGAGATGCAGGTGAGGAGGTGGGTGGAGGGCCAGGCAGAGCTGATTAGGGAAATGGGAACAGGTGAGTAGATGGACGGAAAGTTCCAGGGCATCTGGTGGACGGAAAGAAAAATGGCAATGGAGGAGAATGTGGCCGAAGAAGAGGGACAGAGAGACAAATTGTGACAGTTAAAAATCAAGCGATAGGAAGCTGCCGCGAACCGCCAGAACGTGCCACTTCCATTCCACGCGGTGCCACTGATTTACGGTAATTACAGATAGGTGTCATGATTAATTTGACGAGGATACACTAACGTCTAACAGTGTAACACACACATGGATTGGAGAGCTGAGCTGAATGTGACAGACAGCCCCCCCCCTCCCTCTACAGAGGTATGAGACAGGCAAAGCTTCTCATGCATCACACACACAGTAGTCAGCCTTAGTTCACAGCACCCCCATGCTTTTTGTGTGTTCAAATGAGACACATCCAAAGGCTGCTAATTTACAAGGAAACGGCGCACCCAGTTCTTTGTCCCCGCTTCCATTAAGAGCGCATGAGAAGGTGGCGGGGACGAGGGGGAATCTGAAAAAAACGCAGCTCTTTCATGCTCGGTCTGGCAAAGTAGCACTCTCGCCGCTCAAGCAAATGGAAGATATCACAGGCATTATATTGCTGATGCTCATTAACAGCAGACAGCCGAGAGAAAAATCAATTGGCTCTCTGATGCACGGTCTATCTTCAGACGGAGCAGAAAAAGAAAAAAATCCGAGCAGAGCGATGTAATTCCAATGTGCCTTTTCTTATTTTGGTTTTACCAAGCTTGAGTCAGTATGATAAAAAAACAAAAACATGTCATACAAAATATTTGTTAGCACTGGAATGTCTGTCAAGAGTAAAGTTCGAATAGGTATGTCACAATCGTTACAAGGGCTTTCTGTTTGGAGACAAATGTTTTCAGTGAGTTGATCCTGAAAAAAGTAAACGTGGGGTTTTTGGGACTTTGCTGCCGTGACAGTGATGCACAGACATTTATTTAAGATAATTTCATCCATCCATCCATCCATCCATTTTCCTCCGCTTATCCGGGGTCGGGTCGCGGTGGCAGCAGGCCAAGCAGGCCGACCCAGACTTCCCTCTCACCGGCAACATGTTCCAGTTCATTCTGGGGGATCCCGAGGCGTTCCCAGGCCAGCTGGGAGATGTATTCCCTCCAGCGTGTTCTGGGTCTTCCCCGGGGTCTCTTCCCAGTTGGACGTGCCTGGAAAATCCTGATTAGATGCTGAACCAGCTCAGCTGACTCCTTTCGAAGCGAAGGAGTAGCGGCTTGACTCCAAGCTCCCTCCTGATGACCGAGCTCCTTACCCTATCTCTAAGGCTGAGCCCGGCCTCCCTACGGAGGAAGCTCATTTCGGCCGCTTGTAGCCGCGACCTTGTCCTTTCGGTCACGACCCAGAGTTGGTAACCATAGGTGAGGGCAGGAACGTAGACCGACTGGTAAATTGAGAGCTTTGCCTTCCGGCTCAGCTCCCTCTTCACCAAGACGGTCCGGTGCAGCGCCGAACCGCCTGTCGATCTCCCGCTCCATCTTACCCTCACTCGTAAACAAGACCCCGAGATACTTGAACTCCGTCGCTTGAGGTAGGCACTCCGTCTCCACCTGGAGGGAGCAATCCACCGGTTTCCGGCAGAGCACCATGGCCTAAGATTTGAATTAATTTCAACAATGTACATATTGCAGAATTAACAAAATTCTGCTATATCTCAACAGTGTTTTTGACAGCATTATATATATACATATATATCCCAGTGAGCATTTTCCCGTTGAATAGACGTTTAAAAGACGTCTACGCAGCACCGTTGAAAAGATGTTCAGAATTGGTTCAAAAGTGAAAGTTTTTTTTGCCGACTATTTGTAGACGTTGATTGAACGTTCACGCTTTGACCAGATTTCAACGGGATTTGCAATACTACAATTTGCCTTCCTCTACATTGTGCTAATAATAGTATATCATCATTTTAGAGGCTTATTAAGAAACCACATCCACATTTATCAGTTGAAAGCCAATATTGCAAATCCTGTTGAAATCTGGTATAAACGTGAACGTTGAATCAACGTCTACAAATAGTCGGCTAAAAAACTCACTTTTGACCGTGTTTTCAATGTGGAAATGCTCTCAGATCAATATGTAGCAACTAAATACTTCATAGTAACACATCTAAGCAGAAATAGGTTCTCTTTTCCATGGTTGATGGCAGACAGTTGAACGGCTTTCAGGGCGATAAGCCACGCCCCCTCTCCGGCGCGTCCAGCGCGATTCACGGGAATGAACACGAATGACGCGATTAACGTGCCGCGTTTGGTGTGAACACGGCATTAGCCGGGTTAGCCAGGTTCAATAGACAATCATTTCTCTTCATCAGTGCTTGAAGTGGAAGAAAACAACTTCCAGTAGTACTCTCATTCACATGTTGGTGAGTTTATCGGCAGGTATCATTCTGAATTTCTACAGTGAATAAAACATCCAAGGAGAAATTGGGTTTGGGGGTTCTCCCTTAAGAACATTTGAAAGTTTTTGACTGGACACTTTGCAATTTTACATAATTTGCTGCAAAGAATATAGGTTCCCTATGAGGAGAAAGTATATTTTTGATATCGTAAGATATCAGTTCCACACCACTCATCAACCTGTAACTAAGGGACAGCTGTAAGCAGCAGTGATCCATGTCTGCAGCTTTGGAAATGAAAGGCACCTTCACAAAGATATATCTCAGGTCTCCCTCTGAGTAATTATCTTTTGACCTGTGCTACCTCTCTGTGCACAGTTTTGTCCCAGTGGCTCTGCTCTCTAAATATAATAATTACACCTACGTACAGGATGATGAATGTCGTTATGTGGTGGGAGTAAACCCCGCGGCAGTAAGTGGTCTTGTTAAATGGATCTCAGCCAAGGCACAGGGAGGCCCTCTAGCCAGGACATTCGGGCTTTCCACCTCATTATTTTTACCATTAAAAAAATAATATAGCCAATAATATAGTTCAAGCTAACACGAATCGTTAGAAGTTGAAAGCTGTTGATCGGATGTGGTACTGCAATCTGCCCAGAGAGCGACAGAAGTAAGTAACTTTATGTTTAAGTGAGCAAGGCCACCAGGACAGAGGCTTCCATTCTCAAACTAGAATTACTTCCTTGTGGTTATAGTTTACATCAATGTCCGTACAAAATATCATCACTTCATCATTTTGTCCAATTAGAGATTTATGTGAAATTGTCATCATTTGCATGTGAATTATTTTACACAGTCGCCTTGACCTTGGACCACCAAAATCTACTCCGTTCATCCTTGAGTCCAAGTGTACGTTTGTGCAAAGTATGAAGAAGTATGATGAAATTCCCTCCAGTCGTCCATCACATCTACGAGAATGGTATGGACAGACATAAAAGATTTGTGGTTTTGGATTGGCCAATTTTAAGATAACTTTGCTTACTTTACTTAGTTTACCTAACTACGTTTGTTGATTATTCGACAAAATCATTGATTTATAGCACAATTTGTGGCAGGCCCACGCGCTTGTTGGGCAACACTGTCACCACATATTGCTCAATTTCAAAAACATAAACATAATTTCTTGGGTCGTATATGTGTTCATGTACTTGTCTGAACTTGTTGTTTTACTCACGCTTCAAAAAAGAATTGTCTCCAGCGTATACAAGCTCATTATCCTTCAAACAAAGTACTTGTCAGTTCACAATTTTAGTTACTTGCAGACCAGCTGTGTGCAGGTGAAATAATGTGCGGGGATTGATTTTCCCTGTCTTTTTCTTTTTTATTCTTCAAACTGTTATGTGTTTCATGTGAACAATTAAGTGTGAAAACCCAAATGTTCTTGTGGACATTTGTCTGAAAATGTGCACCATTGTCCCCATTTCTGCGATATTTTGCATACATGATGGCCACACCTTCCAGTGTGGACATTCAACACACTTTCATTTAGACAGGGTCAGGCAGCTTACTTCTTTTCAAACATACTGAACCCTTATGTCATCATCATTATGCTGTTGATTTCAGGAAGACAGATTAAACATCCCTGGTTAGTTTATTGAAATACTGGTGTTTTTGCTGGCGTTTAGGTAAAAAGAATGACATCCTGATCAGATGCCCGAACCACCTCAGCTGGCCCCTATCAACACAAAGGAGGAACAGCTCTACTCCGAGGTCCCTCTGGATGTGTGAGCTTGCCCAGCCTCCCTATAAAGGGAGCGCATTTCGGCCACTTGCATCCCACAATCTCAGCCTTTCGGTCACTACCCAAAGATCATGAACAAAGGTGAGGGTCAGAATATAGATGGACTGATAAATCGAAGCTTCCAGCTTCCGGTCGGTACGACGTCCGCATTAGCCTCACTCGTTAACAATACCCTGAGCTACTTGAACTCCCTAGATTGGTGCAGTGGCTCACTCCCAACCCGGACAGAGAAATCCACCGTTTTCCAGCAGAGAACCAGACTTGAAGATACTAGACACTCTGCTAGTAACCACCCCAGTGCATGTTGAAGGTCATGGTCTGATGGAGCTCTCATATTCTGTTCCTGATAAATAGGAATACAGCAAGCAGCTGGTTGGACTAGTTTAGCAGGAAGACTGGACAAATGGGGGAAAAGCTACCCTGACTGTCTAAAGCGCCTCTTAAGCTCAGTAACTAACATGTTGACTTTTTATTTGTTTTAAATATGTTGAAAACCTAAACTCCCCAAAAAAGTTTTGGTTTTACATGGTTAACAAAGTTCCATAATTGAGTGTTTATTTAATTCAATAATTTTCTGATTGTCTGAGGACATTGTTTCTTCCACATTTGCTATGAAGAGTTGCATAATTAAAATGTGTTTGCATAATTGTTTTCAAAATGCAAATGCTCCTTTCAAAACCAAGGAATAGCGGTTTTACTCCAAGCTCCTTTTGCATGTCAGAGCTCCTTAACCCTTTCTCTCAAGGTGAAACAGATTTTGTATCTGTGATCATATTCTTCTGGTCACTACCAAGAATTCATGACCAAAGTGTGGGATCGGGATGTACATCCACTAGTAACTGCAACAGTTCGACACCTGCATCTCTTGGAACATCGCACCGAAATAAATTGCAGGCTTTGTGTTGATGGAGGTCCAAAATGGTGAGAAAATTATTGTTTTCACATGTATCTGCATCAGGGTAGACATGGCCTCAATCAGAAGCAGTTATGTGGAAGATACATTTTGCCAGTCACAGTGCCAAACACACGTATCTTTACACAGCTTCGTTAGGAAATCCGAGATTGGATAAACCGTTTTTGTACATTTGTATACAACTCTGAAGACAGCAATCCATAATTAGTGACAATTTTTACTCATTTGCATGATAAGGCCCAGCATGGCCACATTTTGGGCCTTTATCTGGCAACATGGTGCCTTGTGTGTGCTTTGGCAGTCAGGCCACGTGTATGAGTAGTACATAGGGTAGATGCTTACGCTAACTAATGATCATATCAGCTTTCAACTGGTAAGTATTATTTGGGAAACTTTGAGGTTTCTCTGATTTAATGGGAAGATGAATTCATTTGACATTCCACAAATCAACTAAAATCGAATTAAATAGTAAAAACTTTTATATGCTTTGATAGGCGGTTACAATTTGTTTAGTCTTGAATGGTTAAAATGACACAGGGTTCCCACGCTTGCCTTGAAAAAAATTTCCATGCTACCTCCTGATTTTCCAGGTACCATATTAAGTGATGATCTATAGGCCCCTGAAGCTTTCCGCCCCCATCCGCGCCCCCCTCCCCTCACACACTCAACCCCCTAGGACACCTGAGTACTTACTTGATTTAAAAGATGTGCCAGTCAAGTCTACATTGTAAATGCTTAGAGATGATGTCTTATTGATAATATCAATGCATGAAATAATGCAACAAGCTGTAGATGAACAACAATTTATTGAACTGGAACTTTGAGACACATGAGCACTGGGATTGATGTATGTTCTCTTCCACTCCTCTCCTATCTCATCCTGTCCTCTTCTCTCCACACCTCTCCTCTCGTGTCCGCTCCTATCTTCTCAACTCCTCTCCACTTCTCCCTTTTCCTCTGTCATCCTCTACTCTCTTATCCTCCTCTTCTTCTCGTCTTTCATCTTCTCCCCTCTTCTCTTCCTCCTCCCTCTTTCCTTCTGTGCCCTCCTGGCTCCTCCCCCTCTCCACTCCTCTTCCTCCTCCTCTCTACAGTCTGAAGATCTGAAACAGAATGTTATTTTGAGTTAAAATTGGTCATCTCCATAAGCTAAAATGGTGTTATATTTGTCTTTAGGAGGGTGACCAATAAATATTACAATCTTTCATACATCCATAAAGGCTATTGCACATACCTCATTGCTTTAACTTATTGACAGACTCTTGCAGCTCTTTCAGGGCTTTGTCTAGAGCTGCCACCTCTTCCTTTTTATCAGCAACCCCTTTCCGATAGGCATTTGATTTTGACAGCAGTGTAAAATTGTGCTTCTTCTCTGCCATGACTGCCATTTCATGTGCTTCTTTCTCCATTGTTTCAGCGCTTGTCATTACTCTTTGCCGCTTTGTTTTCACTTTCTGGATTTCCTGGCAGAGCTCCTTTCTTTTCTTCTCTATGGTGGTTTGCTCTCTCAACTTCTTCTGGTCTTCCAGATACATCTCATATCTTGTCCTTGCTCCTCTGCAGTGTTGCTTGAGGTCTTTTGGAAGAGCTTCATCTGTGTGCCCAGCCATTGCATCGTGGACCAAGCGCATTGCTATTAGCGTCTTCTCCTGTAGGTTTTCAACAAGCATATCCTTGTTAACAGAGTACCCCCTTTCTACTGCAGCTTGTCCATGAGACAGCATGAAGAGAACCTGAAGGAGTTTGTCAAACATTGCTGTTGCACTTTCGGTTTCTGTCACAATCATCACAGGGTCAAGGGACCTCATATGCCGCACAGCTGGATACATAAGATAAGATAAGATAAAATAATCCTTTATTAGTCCCTCAGTGGGGAAATTACAGGATTACAGCAGCATTGCTCACAAGTAATAAAATGAAGTGAAGATAAAAAAAACAAATAAAAAATCAAGTAGTATAAATAAACTAAACAGTAATAAAAAATATGACAGTAAAGAAGAATACAAAATATACCAGTATATATAGACGGAGTAAAAATGTGAGATAATACTTAAACGTATTGGATATTGCACGGGATTGACAGTAAAGAAGAATATTAAATATACCAGTATATACAGACGGAGTAAAATGTAAGGTAAATACTTAAACGTATTGGATATTGCACAGGATTGCACGGATTAGATATTGCACCAGGTGAATGAATTAAAGTGTTCAGAAATGTTCAAGTGTTCATGTTCAGTCAAATGTTCGTGTTCAAAGTGTTCAAAGTGTTAGTGGTCTACCGAGAGCAGTTTGTTGTGCAGCCTGACAGCAGCGGGGAGGAAGGACTTGCGGTACCTCTCCCTCAGACACCGGGGATGAATCAGCCGGTGACTGAAGGAGCTGTGCAGAGCTGCCAGAGTGTCCTGCATGGGGTGGGAGGCGTGGCTCATCAGGGATGAGAGCTTCGCCATCATCCTCCTGTCTCCCACCACCTCCACAGTATCCAGTGGACACCCCAGCACGCTGCTGGCCTTCCTCACCAGTTTGTCCAGTCTCCTCCTGTCAGCTGCCGCGATGCTGCTGCTCCAGAAGACCACTCCATAGAAGATGGCTGATGCCACCACGGAGTCGAAGAAGGTCTTCAGGAGTGCTCCCTTCACCCCAAAAGACCTCAGTCTCCTCAGCAGAAAGAGTCTGCTCTGTCCTTTTTTATAAAGAGCGTGAGCGTGGTCAGTCCAGTCCAGTTTATTGTTCAAGTGAACACCCAGGTACTTATATGAGTTCACGACCTCAATGTCCAGTCCCTGGATGCTCACCGGTGTCGGAGGAGGGCGTTTACCCCGGCGGAAGTCCACCACCAGCTCCTTGGTCTTGCTGGTGTTGATGTGTAGGCGGTTCCGCTGGCACCATCCTAAAAAGTCCTGGTTTAGTTCCCTGTATTCTCTGTCATCATCTGCGGAGATGAGGCCGACGATTGCAGAGTCGTCGGAGAACTTTTGCAGGTGGCAGTTGGCAGAGTTGTGTTTGAAGTCCGAGGTGTAAATGGAGAAGAGGAATGGAGCCAGAACGGTTCCCTGTGGAGCCACTGTGCTGCAGGACACCCGATCTGACTCACACTCCCGTATCCGCACATACTGTGGCACATACATGAGGACTTCTCTCCATCATTTTCTTGCAGGTCATTGCGAGTAAGGAGACACATTCTTTTTTGAACTCCACGATTTTCACTGGATTTTCCTGGAGCTTTCCTGGATGCCTTCTGCAAAGCCTGCTTGGTTGAAAATCCTATGTCCAGGTGTTTGAGTGGGACATGGATTTGCTTCTCTTGGGGGTCCAGTTTAGTGAGCTGGAGAGGTGTCTTGATCTTTGCCAGCTCTTCTCTCTTGATAAAGCATGACAGCAGGCCTGTCAGGGTGCTTTGGAGCTCCTTTGCCAAGAATGGCACCATTGGGGCATCTGTCTGAAATACCTCCAAAAAAGGCTTCAGCTGTCTTGCAACAAAAGCGAAAAACTCAAGTTTAGCCAGGAAAAGAGGGTCTTCGGTTGCCTTCTTGACTGTCAAGTAGGACGCAGATGTTGGCACTTTACTCTTCGGACGTTTCTTGTGGCTGTGGATGTACGCCGTCACAGCTGGCCACACTTCGATTGCCCACTCAGCAACTTGCAAGTCTTCAACCCATCGAGTGGCACAGAACTTCAGAGGAAATCTTGCCGTTTTAGTCAGCTCACTGAAATCCTCTCGCCTTGCTGGCGAGTCAAGGAACACCTGCCAAAGCGCTCTCTGCGCATCTCCGATTTTCCAACCTGTTTCCCTCTCTCCGGTCTGGAAACTTCCATGCACAACATGCAGACCACAACTTCCCATGTTGATGAGCTTTGGTGCATCTGGGTCCTCTTTGCTCTTGTCCTCTTGGAGAACTTCCAATTCACTGTAGGGCCGTCCATCGATATTTGCAGGAGCTTCTTGGGGTCCAGAGGTGACAGGGATCTGTTGATACCCTCCAAGAGCTTCTCTGCCTGAGTGTGTCCGAGGAACTCTGAAGTGAAGTAACGCACAGCTACTTTCCCTTCGCGTTCACTCCAGTAGCGCAGAATGATATCCATCTGTTCTGTTTGTGTCACTTTGTTAAGGCATTCGTCAAAAGACACCACATGACACTTTGCTTTTCTTACGTCTTCGATCAGCTGCTCTTTAAAATGAGGATACAAGCCAAAACATACAAGGTAAGCCGATTTTGTTGCGCCACATGTAAATTGTTTGACAATTTCGCTGTCTGGGAACATCTGAGCAAATGTGTTTGAAATGTCAGAGTTGGAGTTGAACGAGAAGTGTGACCTGACCATCTTCATGACCCAGCGAATCTCTGCTTCAAATACGGCTTGGCTTGAAAAAAATGTTTTCCCCTGAGCTCCAGAGCCTTTTTCCATAGGCTGTTCACTGCTGGTACTGGGCACCTGACTGTCACTTTTGTTATCCTGGCTTGTTGGGCCGCTTCTTCCCTCTCCCGTTTTTGTAGTCAAGAAAGCTGTCATTCTTCTTTCATTATTTAGCTGTCCAGCTACCTTGGTGTGGGTTTGTCCTTTTGAATGGCTCTTGAGGGAAGCGACCCCCATATTGCTGATGTCAAATGACTTGAGGCAAAACTTGCAATAAGCCTTGTGGACATCTTCTGGTACCTCTCCAATCCAGTCCTTGTATTGGGAGTCATCTTTCCAATAGGACTTGAATCTGCAGCGTGTCATTGTCACTCACTCCTGTAATGCATCACACATTTGAGATTATGAGTCTTACGTAGAAGGGGTAGTATGCCTACTCTTACTCTGTAAAAGCTTTTGTAAATCAAACTAATGAACCTAAAAGGGAAAACGAGGCTGGTTCCCCTGTGGTTCCTCAGTACAGCAACCTCACTAGTAAGCTTAGTTAACAGTATAGATGTATAGAATCAGTCTGGTCATGATCAATGATTTTTCAAAAATGTCTCACCCCAAATGTTCCTATTTAGTAGTATCATTTTTTTTTAAAGGAAAAATCACAAAATAGCTAAAAGTAGATATAAGAATGAATGTTACAAAATTGATCAAGACTGGTCATGTCAACTAGTATAGAAGTAATGTCACAGCCTAATGTGAAAATGTATTGGTAGTTAGCTAGCAATGCAAGCTAGCCAACACTAGCTAGTTAGTTAGCAAGCTGAGTGTTGGCTAGCAAGATTGCACTGCATGTGCTTGCTAACCATCATTAATGAATCCAAAACAAACCCCTAAATGTGGTGAATAACACGGTTTTAGGAAAAGTCAATGAGTGAAATACATATGGGGATCAAACATAGTTCTAGTATTTTAAAAGCAAGGTAGAAATTACCTCAACAATTCTAGTGTAAGCTGCTAGCCAGCAAGTTGCTTGCTAGCTAGCTAGCTAGCTAGCTAGCTAGCAAGATTGCACTGCTTACTAACTAACGTTGATAAACCCAGGTTTACCACACAGTTAAAACACAGCTATTTACATTTGAGGATAAACTTGCATAAGAAGTTTCACTGTAGATGTCAAGGCTCCCGTGTTGGCTGGGAAATGCATCTATTTGACCCTTCTATTGAGATCGCGAGTAACGTTTCTCGGTTATTATTCCGAAACTATACTTTTAAAGTCCATATCACCAGGTTGCCTGCATCAAATTCCAACATCCAATATACCAAATAGGATGCCAAGAGCATGCTCTACAACATGGGATCATCCATTTCTATCTACAGTAAAAGCTGTTCACATGTAAAGGGTTTTTATAAACTCATCTTAATTCAGTGCTCAATAGCTTCATTTTACACATCATCCAATAAAATTTTCCAGGACAACTGTTTCAATTTCTATGTGAGTGTTCACTTTTGCTCAGTTTCCATGACTTTTCCAAACCTGGAATAATAATAAAAATAAATCCCATGTTATCCATGGTTTCCAGGTACCGTGGGAACCCTGTGACAGTGTAAGATTTTGGTGGCAGATTACAAACATCTGAATACCCCTCCGCTCACTCCTCCCTTTCCAAAAATCTGCCAAGTGCAAAATTGTGGTCACGCCGTCTTCAGTCAGAGGCCATCCTTACAATAACAACACTTCTTTAGAAACAACGGAAGTCCACCAGAAGTCACGCGGCAGCTGGCAGTACCACGACTCACATTACAACAGTGTGTCGGGGAATCTACGGTGAGCTTCAGGTGACATAAAAATGTGAAAAGCCTCTGTTTCGAGCCAATGGTTAGTTCACAACACAGCGGACTCCACGAAGAGGACCCGCTCCCTATGTAGATGTGAAGAGCTCATTCCAAGCTATTTTTAAGAAGGGGCTCTAGCACCATGGACACTGCGCACCACTAAAGGGGACAGCCCTAACTTTTCCAAGCACTCCCGTTCAGCAGCCTCCAGGAAGTGAATGATCACACGGTTTCCCCATCAGCAGCTGCACCATGGTCAGGGAACCACGACGTTCTCGTGCGTTCCGGTACCACCAGGATGACCGTTAGATTTACTTCCTGAATATGCACTAAAAAACGAGGAATCAGAGGAACTGGGGGGAAGGGAAGGCATTCCGTCACCAAGGGTGGTCTTGGTCTCGATGCGAAAAAACAGAGTATGGCGCATCCAGCCTGGTTGAAAGCAGCTTTGTTCTCATGGTGACTGAATTCATATCCACACCAAGGTAAAAGGATGACTGGGCGGTGAGCAGAAAGCTCCTTTGCCAGTCTAGAGTGAGACCTATTGTCTGCAGGTGCTGTAGAACTTCCACTTTTCACTACTACTACTGCTGCCATCAATGCCAAGCTAATTAACCAGGCCACGCATGCACTGGAGTAAATAAACACACTGTTTAATTCATTCCCTTGGCTAATGTACCTTCAGTTTTGGAAAGCTGATCAAAAATACACAACCCTCTAAACACTGATTATCTTTACTCCAGCATGGTGTACACGGCTTCAACATGGTGGAACATCCACAGCTTGACAGATGTGACGTCCCTAGTTATGGTTGCTAAGCTGTGATTGGACTCTTTCTATTCTGGGGGGGGGGGGGGGGGGTTGTTAGTTACACAGTTATATCCAGTGGATGCAATTTGAGGATTAGTCTGCAGGACCATGTCTTTGACTTCTACAGAATGGCTAAACATATAGCTTTGCCGATATTAAAACACTCCCACAGGCCTGTACTACATGTCGACCCAACTGGTTTGGAAAATAAATGATGGTAGGTTCTCATACTCAGCCATACTGTCAAGAAGTGACATTGCAATGAAAGGGGACCTGCACAGACTCCAATTAAGTCATAAAATGTCACGTATGGCTAACTGTGAGGGTCAGCCATTGTTATTGGCTAATTCATTTTTTTATTAACTCCCAGTTCTCCATAGTGACTTAACTTTTTCACACAGTTTGCTTTACCAACATCCAGCTCAGTGCAACAGTTAATCTCACATCTATAAATAAACTAATGCAACCAAATGACTTGATACACATCTCAGGATCAACTCACTGAAAACATTTGTCTCCAAACAGAAAGCCCTTGTAACATTCATTATTACACAATGGTCTGAAGAAAACAGGTAGCATTACAATATGTATCACTATTGTCACTGAAGTATATTTATTTATTTATTTGGCATTGATTTCATGACGAACAAAAGGGGGGGACTGAATTGTGCCACCTCACAGAATAGGCTTCTCTCAATCGGCTTATTGTTTTGTGGAGAGTAAATCAAAGAGCACAAAATCAACACACCTGGGTAATTAGATTTGTTGCATGCTGGATTCATCCCTTGCATTGTCTTGTAGATATGTCTAGATATGCAGCATCGATTGTGTCCGAGAGGGACATCTGATCATGTGACTGCTGGTCATAAACCCCCACCTCCATCAGGAAAGAGTTCCTCTATATCAGAGGTAGCCAACACGGTGCCCGCAGGGACCACATGAGTCGCCCGCAAGGCATGTTCTAAAAATAGCACTAGTCACCATGGAGCTCCGTCTAAAATTGTAGTTGCAGTTCTTTTTTAATCAAAAACGCTTGCATTAGTGTAGATTTTAAAATGACAATATTTCTTGTCATAAGAGAGTTGGGTACCCGGAGGCGCACGGCGGACAGCCAGGACGAGGCCGCCGCACCGCACTAGGTTTTCAGGTTCTGAATGGCGGGCGCTTCCCATTGGCGCCAGACGCGCGCCGCGAAAGCACCCCGTCGTCAGGTCCGTAAATCCTCGGAACAGGCCGCGGGGTAACAACTCAGGGGTGGCGGGGGTAGAGGCGAGGCAACGCAATCCGACCGAAAAGGCCCAGACCAGAGGTCTGAACGCGGGCGCCCGAAGACGCTCGGCTATAGACGAGACTGTTTATTAGTTTCTTCGTGGAGAAAAATGTACCATTGGAAAAGCTGGTGTCGGTGATAACAGACGGGGCTCCCGCCATGACGGGCCGGCATGCAGGCTTCATTGCGCAATGCAAAGGTGACCCAGACTTCCCAAAATGTCTACATTACCACTGCATCATTCACCAGCAGGCGCTATGTGCAAAAGTAACCGGCTTTGATCACTCGATGATACAAAAATATCAGAGATGTGATCCCTCTGACTTTCACATGTTGAAACAGATTAACAGAAATAAAAGTTGCATGTTTAAATATGTATGTGTAGCTATACCATCATTCTTAATAATTATTGTGAGGAATAATTAACTGACATGTGATCAAACACTCTCTTCACATATATTATTATTATTAAAAGGTGATCTGTGCAACTTTGTTATTCAGGAAGTTTGTATCAAACAAGTAGCCCTTCGTACTGCTCGGTACCCTTGAAGTAGCTCTCAGTTTCAAAAGGTTGGTGACCCCTGCTCTATATGGATGAGGGATGGAGAGTATGGTGCAAGGAGAAGTGACTCCATCCTGGGATGGGCTGTAGACCAGTCGGTGACTGGAAGGGATGGCAAAACGTCACATTGTCCAGTACAATTACAAAATGCTCCTTTCCTCGCCTGGCACAAGACTTTCAAAGAGGTCATCAAGTAATCAAAACAGTTGCTGTGTTCGAATTGGGAGTTAATTCACGCATTTTGTAAAATGGATTTTTAATGTTGTAGACTAAATCTAACCATTTCTACAATAGTATGTAAACGTGCAAAATGGATTTTTTTCATTTCTTTCGAATGCATTTTGTGTCAAAAAATGTAAGCGATAAACTGTTTAAACCACATTGACCTCTGTTGTGCTGACTGTGGGGAGAGTTTAGAAAATAAGAACTTGTTCTGGAGAAATTGGAGATATCGATTCTTAAAAGAAAGCCTTAAAGCATCAGTGTGTGTCCAAAAGTGACACATTTTTCTAAAAACTAATTATTTAGTGTTCATCCGTCTTTTTCAGAGGTTTGCTGAACTCTGATGTTGGATCCGTTTTTTTTCTAAATGCCTCCCGCAGAGCTGTGCTGACGCAACAGTTACATTGAGGAAAAATAAATACTGGAGTTACTGAGTACAAAAACAAGACTTTTATTATGCTGATGAATATTACCTGTTCAAAGATGGTTCTTCTAGGGAGGATACAACTAGATGAAAAATAACATCATCACATACAGCACATTAAGGACAACTCGGGGGCTAATGGGGGCTCTGTCATATTCTGTATTGTTGATTCCACCATCAAGGTTTTTGAACCTTATCTCTGGGTGACTGAGCAGCTGATGGAGGCCAGACTTGATCACTCTATTTTACACAGTTAAGATATATTCTCACTTGGGTGCTTCCACTCTGCTGAGGCTCTACAGGACACATATTCTCATAAACACACACGGCAGAAAAAAAAATATTGCGGCATAAATTATGAAGTTCATCAAAAGTGGTAGAAAATCCGATTTGGTGTGTGCACAATATAAAACACCTCACTGTTTTACACAGCTTTTTGGCTAATTATGTAACGTTTCCAGCCTTTTCCACTGTAAAGCTGCAAATCCCACTATTTTCTGGTGAATTACAGGTTATGTGCAAATGATTGAGCGGTTAGCTGGCAGTGATGGATGACATATTCAGATTTTTTACTTATCTAATCCATCTATATATATATATATATATATATATATATATATATATATATATATATATATATATATATATATATATATATATATATATATATATATATATATATATATACACATACACACACACATATATGTACATGTACATTCCAGTAGCCCTCATTAAATTCGCTACATTATTGTCTATTTGTTTTGTTTTTTCTGTGTTTATCACCAATGGTCTATGACAGAATACATTCATCCACATCTGAAAAGGAAGCGTTGGGATTTAAGTGCAGGAGACAATCACCGCCCACGGCCGACCAGACCTGCCGGACCTGCCGGACCAAACGCCACTAAACTGCCCCAGGGAGGTGAGTCGAGATGGAAGCTAAGCTAACCCAGCTAGAACCTAAGACTACTCCCCTACCCAGCATGCTTCTGGCTGTCTGAAGCGCTGTCGCAGAAAAATAAAAGGGATGAAAGCAACAGGAGGACGGTGACTGTTGATCCCACATCCTCACAGAGACCTGAATCCATCGTTCATCTGGATCAAGATGCACCTGAAGGGTGGACAGCAGGACAGAGAGCAAGACTCTGGTGAGACGAGAGGAGGTGGACTCTGTGTTTGAGCACCAAGCATCATGATTCACAGTCACAGTTGATGGACAATGTTGAATTATTAATAAAAAGATGTCAGCCATATTATCTGTTCAGAGAATTGTTTTTGTTGCTGCTGTTTACATTCCAGAGGATGCAAATTCAAAGGGACAGGAAGGTACTGCTATTTTTTCTTTGTTTTGTTTGTCATATGTTTGTTGTGATAAAAATGGGCTACAACTTGTGGATACCTGTGTTGCATAATGACTATAAATGATCCTTGAATCCTTGAGTATATATACATCTATATTTACATATTTCATGAAATGTATTGACTACAGCCTATGTGGGTGAAAATGGAAATACTGAAGTCCCACAGAAGTACATCTGAATTGTACAGCGAGTAAATGTACCTACTTATTTCAACATCATCTCTGTCAGGGTTCATTTCTGTGTTTACCTTTAGTCCGACTCAGAGACACAAGTTTCACATAATGTATGTGAAAATGTATTTGGAATTGTTTAGGATTCTCATGGTGCTTCCCCTGATTTAGATTAATTTGCCGGATTGCATTTCCCTAAATCTCTATTACGAAGATGTTACAATTTAACTTCCAAAGGTGCATGATCCTCTCATTAGATGTCTAGCGATGCTAGCGGCATAGTTCTGTCAGTCCACCGCTTTGTTCTCGGCTGAAATATCTCTAAAACTATTGGATGGATTGCATTTACATCTGGTGCCGACATCCATGTTCCCCTGTGGTCCTCTGACTTTTCATTTAGTGCCCTACAGAACCTCAAAGTGTTCACTTCTCCATTCAAATGTGTCACAGAACATTTGTGGTTTACAGAAGGTAACTCCTAATGGATGTGATGATCTCTTGACTTTTCCTCGAGCACCTCTAAGGTTTGTTGTTTTGATTGGAATTTGATTGCATTGGTGATCCTTAGACTTTTCATCGATTTTATCTTTCATCATTTTGGTTTACAGACAAATATCTGCCAAACTATACCCTCACCATCTTCCTTTCCCTTCTCTTTATCATTCTCTCTTTGTCCTTGATTTCCTTCCTCCATTAGTTCCTCTACCCGCCCCCCTCTCGCGTCTTTCTCCTTTCTTCCTCCATCCCTCTGACTCCCAGTGATCAGAGGAGGTCAAGAGCATTACATAGAAGTGAAGAGGAGATAATCCCTCATATTAAAGCATGAGAAAGCTGCTAATACCAGATCAAATAGTGAGGTATTCACAGCCAGGCCGACTGCCGCTGATCACGATCACTATCACGGTGGCGTGCTCAAAAGACAGGCAGACTGCTCGCCGGGCCTTTGTCGGGGACAATGAGAGAGCACAGCTCTCCCATACGGAGTAGCAGTGTCGTTGGATTGAAATGTACCAGATAGCTGGTCCCAGTGCGGTTAATGAGTGTTTACAAGTCGTGTCCATGGGACTAAAATGTTTGGGGTAAAGGACATATAGAGACTTCTCAGGTTCAAACAATGTAAGGGGTTTGATGACCAATGGAAATATTGTGAAAGTGATTTAAACATTATTCTCAAGCAAAAATGCTTCATTGTTCCATTATCAATATTTCTCCCCATTTGTTTTTACTTGTGATGTTGTAAAAACGTGTCCAATTTTGTTCAGATCATTATTTCGGGTTTTACCAAGGACCCAGCCCTGTGAGCATGCAGCCTTTAGCATGTCGCAGAATGAATAGCGTTAATAATACATGTTCATCTCCTACTTTCCATGTGTGAAAAATGTGTCATTGTCAAATTTTCATTTTTCCGACGGACCTTTAACACATCCTGTGTGACGAACGCTTACATATGAAAAGGCAGCTAAAACAAAGTTTGAAATTGTTATATTTCATCAAAAATATTTCATTTGACATGTTCCATTTAAAATCTCGGCCCAAATTAACTTTTTGCTTTCACCAGATACTGTAAAAAAACATAAAACTAGGAAGCCATGATTGATTTGCCTGTTAACTCAGTAACTCCAGCGACAACTGTACATGTTTCAGACTTTACTTTAATACGTATCCACGAACAATAGTTACACGTCTTCCGTTCCTCTAGTCTAGAACTAACTGCGTCACACACATGCGCACTAGTTAACTACGAAGGGCTTTTTGTATCCTTTCAGAGGACTCAGCTTCTGTAAATGCTCTCCTTGCAGCATGTAATGTTGTGATATGCTGGGCTATCCAAGTACTCATATTAGTACCTTCCAGAGCTGACAGCTTATTAGTGAGAACTGAAGGCAGATTTGAGTTTTGTCCAAATACCAGCTGGTAGGGACTGTAGCCATGCATGTTGTGCATAGAGTTCTTTGCCATCAGGGCCCAGTCTAGGGCCATCCTCCAGTCACATCCATTGTCCTTCACTTTCATCAGGATTTCAGTGAGGGTTTGATTATGCCTTTCCAAAAGCTCAGGCTGTAAGCTGCAGTTGTTTTCACTTCAATGTTGAAGCTTTCAGCCATGTTCCTCATGTCTTTGTTGTTGAATTCACCTCCATTGTCACTGAACAGTCTGCGTGGAGGACCATGAACACTTATCCAGCAATGTATAAAGTGCTTCACAATCTCTTTGGGTTTCTTGGTGGTGACGATACTCCCTGCACTGAATCATGTGAAGTGGTCAATTGCATGCAGATACCACACTCCCGGCTCTAGCTCATGCAAATCCACAGCTACAGTTTCATTGTAGGTTGAGGCCATGGGCAAACCCACCGCAGGCTTTGGTTTGCTGTATCTGATGCACGTCTCACAATTCTTTACAATGTCCTTCAGGATTGTGGTGCATTCATCATCAGCATTACCTGAGCAGGCCAGTAGTTTTTTCAGTCTGTCAACAGAGGCTTGTCCAAATTGCTTGTGTAGTTTCAACAGAACTTTCTGTTTTTCTTTTGTTGTCATATTTTCTGTCACAGTGAGAATGTCATCCTCATTCTGGAGCTCATGGGATTCATCTGGGTTACTCACATCTCTGATGTTCACACAGTAATGTCCTGAAGATGTTAGTTCAAGTTTCACTGGCTGTGTAAACATTGTGGCTTTGTCATTTTCAATGTCTAAAACAGCACCTGCTCTTTTCAGTGAAGTTTTGCTTAAAAGCAATGGGATATTTACTGGGACCACTTCTGTTTCAATGTGACATCTAGTCTGTCCTATCATGGCTGGGATTTTCACTTTCTTTCCCAGCAGGAGGGTGGTCGGCCGGGAGAGAGGGCTTTGCACGAGGGATCTCGGGGGGGGACCGGACTGCCAGAGCTGCTCCCAGCCCAGGAACTCGGGGGGACGGCCCGACTGCCGAAGTTGCTCAGGACCCGGGATCTTGGGGGGACCGGACTGAGGCTCGGACTGGGGCTCAGGGAAACAAGACTAGAGAGCCTGAGGCTCCGACAGGGGGTCAGGAGGACGGAACTCTAGAGGCTGGGGTCCAGCGGGGAACAGCGCTCTAGAGGCTGGAGATCAGACAGAGAACAGGTCTCTGACTCTCGGAGATGGGCTCCGGGGCTGGGCTGGGCTCCGGGGAACAGGAGTCCATAGACTGGGGCTCAGGGGGATGGACTGACGACCCAGCGGGGTAAGGGGCTGGAGGTCGTTGCAGCGCGGAATTGGAGGTCGCTGCGGCTTGGAGGCAGCGGCAACCGGAACTGGAGGTCGCTGCTGCTCGGAGGCCGGAGCTGGAGGTCGCTGCTGCTCGGAGGCTGCGGCTGCCGGAGCTGGAGATAGCTGCTGCTCTGAGGCGGCGGCGGCCGGGTCCGGGGATAGCTGCGGCTCTGAGGCGACGGCTGGAGTCGGCCGGACCACCGACCGCACCCGGGGAGCTGGAGTCGGTCGGACCGCCGACAGGACACGGGGAGCTGAAGTCATTTGAGGCCCCGCGGAGGCAACGGCCGGAACTGGGGGTGGCTGCGGCTCGGAGACGGCAGCGGCCGGAAGCGGCACGGAGGCGACAGTTGGAGTCGGCTGGATCGCCGACCGGACACGGGGAGCTGGAGTTAGCTGCAGCCCAGCGGAGACGGGGGAAAGCTGCGGCCCAGCGGGAGCGGCCCAGCGGGAGCGGCCCAGCGGGAGCGGCCCAGCGGGAGCGGCCCAGCGGGAGCGGCCCAGCGGGAGCGGCCCAGCGGGAGCGGCCCAGCGGGAGCGGCCCAGCGGGAGCGGCCCAGCGGGAGCGGCCCAGCGGGAGCGGGGGATCGCTGCGGCCCAGTGGGAGTGGGGGTCTGACCCTTCCTCTGCCTCTTCTTAGGGGTGACAGGGCGGCTTAGTTCCAGGTTAGCCCTCTGGATGCTCAGAGATCCTCCCCTGGCCCAACACTGGACACGGGGAGCTGGGGAAAACTGCGGCCCAGAGGGAACGGGGAATTGACCCTTCCTCCCATGTCTCTCCTTCTCAGGGGATAACAGGCGACTTAGCTCGAACTCAAGGTTAGACCGCTGGAAGCTCAGCGGCCCTGGAGGCCGCCCTCTGGCCCAGCATATCTCCCTAAGTGGGTACAATTGGTATAGTGCGCTGTGCACACAAGGGTGGTCTGCTGAGTCTGTCATGGCCGGATTATACTATGACGGTTCACCGTGTGGGATTAGGAGTAACCCGAGACTCAGGCGCAGACTTAGACACAGGACACAAGTTGAGGTGAATTGCAAGGCTCTTTACTGGGCATCAAGCAAACAAAAACTACTCCAATAGGGAGTGAGAAAAATCTAAACTGAAAATAAAAGGCAAAGTCACAAAAGGGCTTGGTCACCAAAAGCACAGACACAAACCGTGGGGCGAGAGGGTCAACACGAGGGAATGACCACAGGAGAGCGAAGAGTCCACGGGAAGGGAAAAGGAACAAAGGAAAATCCGGCAACTGGAACAGGGCAAGGAGGGGAGTCTAAGTAGGTGAGGGTTGATGAGCAGATTGCCGGCAGGTGAGTAGAGATGACTGGGGTTTGCAAAGGGAAAAGTCAGGGGCAGGTGATTTGGCACAGGTGGAGAGAATAAGCATGATTGGGAGACACACACACACAGACAAACACACACCACACTCACACAATGCAACCCAACCGTGACACGAAGTCCCTTTTTTTCTAACATAAGTAACACTTGACACTTGGAAACATGTTGGATATAAAGATTCCAGTGTTTTCCAATTTTAGTCAAAGAAATTATGAAAGAAATTCAACTTGATTGATAGATGGCATTGTAACTGTTATACTGCACAAAATACATTTTTGAGTTGTTTACTTTTAGACATGATTGTTCTGTTTCCATAGAGGTGCACTGAAATTCAAGGCCACAGACAGTATAATGTGGGAGGAGCAAAAAAAACTTTTTGCTATCATATACTGTATAAGTATGAGCTCATGACATTTAAGGAAGCTAGCGGTAGGTACGCTGCTGTTGGGCATATTTCTCTCCAACGTCCGCTCACTGTGCAACAAACTGGATGAACTTCAGCTGCTGGTGGGGAGAGACAGAGACTTTTCTTCATCCTCCGTTTTGTGCTTCACTGAGACCTGGCTCTGGAACGATACCGGACTCTGCGCTCCAGCTGGCAGGCTTCCAGCTGTTCAGAGCGGATTGCGGCACGGAGCACTCCGGCAAATCGAAAGGTGGAGGAATCTGTTTCTATACCAACAGTGGCTGGTGTAATGATGTGACAGTGTTTCTGCAGCACTGTTCTCCTGATCTTGAATCTTTCATCATAAACTGTAAACCCTTTCACTCCCCCCGTGAGTTTGCTTCATTTATTCTAGTCGGTGTTTACATGCTGCTGCACGCCAACGTACAAGAGGCACAGCGCTCGCTCGCCGACCAGATACTGAGTGTAGAGCGGACCAACCCGGACTCTTAAGTTATTGTCCTTGGTGACTTTAACAAAGGAAACCTCAGCCATGGACTCCCCAAATACAGACAGTTTAATCAATGCTCAACCAGAGAGGAGAACATTCTGGACCACCGTTACACAACAATCAGCAGGGCCTATCATGCCGTCCCCCGTGCTGCACTGGGTCTCCCTGACCACGTCATGGTCCATCTGATTCCTGCTTACAGGCAGAAACGCAAGCTCTGCAAACCTGTAGTGAGGACATTCAAGAAGTGGACCAGTGAAGCTCTCATCACAGAGGCTGTGACGTCATACATCAGCTTCTGTGAGGACAGCTGTGTTCCAACAAGCACCAGGGTGAGTTACAACAACGACAAACCCTGGTTTACAGCAGAACTCAGACATTGTATAAAGAGTCAAAATACAGGTTTAGCAAGGCGGTGAGAGACGCTAAACATCTGTACTCTGAGCAACTGCAACACCAGCTCTCAGCAAGTGACTCTGCTTCTGTCTGGAGAGGTCTCAGACAGATCACCAACTACAAACCCCAGTCCATGAATGACCAAAGCCTGGCAAACGAGCTGAACGAGTTCTACTGTCGCTTTGACAGACAATGGGACAGTCCTGACCCCATCCCCCACAGCTCCATCAACCAGCCCCAGACCCCCCTCCCCCAGCTCTGCAGAGGCCCATGCCTCTGTACCACCAATCCCAGTGACCCCCACCCCCCTCCCCAGTGACGACTCTCTCTATTCTGGAAAGGGACGTCAACAGGCATTTTAAAAGTCAGAACCCCCGCAATGGAGCCGGCCCAGACTCTGTCTCACCCTCCACCCTGAAGCATTGTGCTGATCAGCTGTCTCTGGTCTTTACAGACATTCCTGGAGACATGCCACGTACCAGCATGCTTCAAGGCCTCCACCATCATCCCCATCCCCAAAACAACAAGGATCACAGGACTTAATGACTACAGGCCCGTCGTCCTGACCTCTGTGGTTATGAAGTATTTTGAGCGCCTAGTCCTGCCCCACCTAAAAACCCTCACTGACCCACTCCTGGACCCCCTGCAGTTCGCTTACAGAGCCAACAGGTCTGTAGACGACGCAGTCAACATGGCCCTTCATTTCATCTTCCAGCATCTGGACTCCTCAGGAACCTACGCTAGGATCTGCCTTTAACACCAGCATCCCGTCTCTGCTGCATGACAAGCCCCCCCAGCTGCACGTGCCCAACTCCACCTGCAAGTGGATCACAGACGTCCTGTCTGACAGGAAGCAGCATGTGAAGCTGGGAAAACACGTTTCAGCCTCCAGGACCATCAGCACTGGTTCCCCTCCAAGGCTGCGTTCTTACCCCTCTGCTCTTCTCCCTGTACACCAACAGCTGCACCTCCATTCACCAGTCTGTCAAGCTCCTGAAGTTTGACACCACCCTCATTGGACTCATCTCTGGTGGGGATGAGTCCGCCTACAGGTGGGAGATTGACCATCTGGTGACCTGGTGCAGTCTGTACAACCTAGAGCTCAACGCTCTAAAGACAGTGGAGATGGTTGTGGATTTCCGGAAGAATGCAGCCATACCTGCTCCTATCACCCTGTGTGACTCCCCGGTCGACGCTGTGGAGTCCTTCTGCTTCCTGGGCTCCACCATAACCCAGGACCTCAAGTGGGAGCTTAACATCAGCTCCATCACCAAGAAGGCTCAGCAGAGGATGTACTTCCTGAGTCAACTGAAGAAGTTCAACCTGCCAAAGACAATGATGGTGCACTTCTACACAGCCATCATTGAGTCCATCCTCTGCTCCTCCATCACGGTCTGGTACGCTGCAGCCACAGCCAAGGACAAGGGCTGGCTGCAGCGCATCATTCGCTCTACTGAGAGGGTGATTGGCTGCAATCTGCTGTCCCTCCAAGACTTGTTTGTGCCCCTTCCATCTGGCAGGAGGCTGCGGTCCATCAGGACCAAGACCTCATGCCACATGATCAGTTTTTTCCCATCTGCAGTTGGGTTCATCAATAAAGTCCGGGACCCCCACTAACTCTGTCATCCCCACGACAATTGCCTACACTCCCCTGCACATCCCTTCATATTTAGATACACTTGACACTTTTACATTACACTTGTTTAAAGTACTGTTACCTGTTTGTCTGTGCACTTTATTTAATTGTAATTGTTTTTTTTATATTCTACTTTTTGTACTGTGTTGAGTGTTTAATGTTATGCACCATCCACCAAGTAAAATTCCTTGTATGTGCAACATACTCTGGCAAAATAAACGGTTCTGATTCTGATGTGTCCTGTGTCTGACTGTACCTCTGCTGTTTGGGCTCTCTGAGATAATACAAGCTGTAACGTTGTGCATCATAGAGCCATACAATCGTTAAAGTCCATACATTTAAGTTGGTTTTGGCCATTCGTGGAGATACGGGCTGTGAACCTCTGTAAATGTCAATTGTGTCGGTTTTGAAATAGACTTGCAAAGATGTCTTATGAGAGACTCAATAAAAAGGTCATTAATTGGGACATTTTTTATGTTCATCCCCGGGTGAAGGAGTTAAAATCGTTATATTATTTGGAGCCGTTTGTCATTTATTTTTCTAGAACAGGTTACTTTGTGATATTCAGGAGATTAGGAGCAAAATGTTTCTCATGTTTACAGAAAAACAGTCGGTTTATACATGGAGTAAACAAAAGTTACAAACGTATTGTCTCATTAAGATTAACTACAGTGTATGAAGTTAATGTGAAATAAGATTTAACCAAGAGAAAGATCTGTATGTGTAGGAGCCAGGTGTGGCCTGTGTCATTTTGTATGCCCTTTTTTGTCACTTCCGGTACACGGCCGGTGATTGAGTCACTTGTTGCTGGGAATAGTCACAATGGGGGTTTATCAGCTGTCAGAATCAGACTAGGGGAAGGATTGGAAGGAGAGGGGGTGAGAGAGGGAGCCTTATTTTTGTTGACCGCTATTTTCACGCTATTTCATGTTATGTTTACACGTTTATTCACATTAATACTGACAAATTATTGAGTTACGATTGTATGCCATCTATAATCAACGTTTATTTGTTGCTCACAAATAAACACTCAAACTCATCCACTGGATTCCGGAAGGATTATGGCAGTCGCCATGTTGTTGTTTTTGCAGCCAACAAACAGAAGTTACCATATTTGGAATGCGGAGGAGTGACGTAGAGATGACGTATACGTCTCTGGTATCGGCAGCAACCTGTCAATCACAATGTCACCCCGCCCTAAAGCATAATCCGCTTTATTTTTGGCCTTCGCTATCTTTTTTTTTTTTACAACTAGAAGTAACACAAGAGGCTAAGTTTGAATGCTGAATAAGATATATTTTGTTCATGAACGGAAAACACACTGTGAAAGGGTTAAAGACCGAAGAACAAAACATGGTCAACTACGTGGTCGTTAACTGTCAATCACAATGTAGACGCAACCTGACGCATCCCCTGCTTTATGGTCTATTTGACTCTAAATGGACCATAATGTACTAAATGAACATCATGCTGTATTGAAGAAGACTTGAACTAGAGATTGAGACATAAACTCATGTTTACAATGTTTACTGAGGGAATAAATCAAGAGCGAAGTAGAGTAATTTTCTCATAGACTTCTATACAATCAGACTTCTTTTTGCAACCAAATGAGTCGCCCCCTGATGGCCAGTAGTGGGAATGCAAGTTTAAGGCGTTTCTGTATTGGCTTCACTCGTCGGACCGGAGGTTGCCGCTCTATTCCAACTGATAAGTCAATGACTATTTTTGTTCCCTAACCATGTATTGATAATGTCAGGGTCACTGTATAGTGCACTGACAGTGCACTGTTCACACTAAACAAATTCACACCGCTGGCCTTCGGGAGCGATTTGGAGTCAAGAGTCTTTGCCCAAGGACACATCTACATCGACGACCCGCTCTACCTCTGAGCCATAGCTACCGTGTGTTTATTGTTGTAGCCACGACAACAAATGTCCCCTAAACTGCTTATTTAAACCCAAACCTTTTTCCTCAATTTGAACAAAACCTTAACCATAGACATTTTTTATACATAGCATACAATGATTTATACAGTTTTGGAAGACACAGACAAACGATGATGGGGGGGGTGTCAGATCAGAAAACGCTTCTACGTGTCGTTCTAGAGGGTGTGGCCATACAAAAAATGTAATTGTTTAATTTTGAGGACTCTAAACAGAAATGTACCAGGGAAAGTGCCTTCTGCAGGCTATAAATTTACCCCAGTTCACTTCTATAATGTATCATACAAATATCTGTAAATGTTAAGTTCCACCCCTTTTGATGCACAATGTAGAGTTTTTGTTTTGTGTTTTTTTTTCTAAGGGTCTGAAAAACTCTGGGAAGGTCCTGGAAATGCACACACCATTATGAGCTGTGAAACAGGACACCACCAGTCCATTTTATTATTATTTATTTTTAACAGTCAGTGCATGTATGTGCATTTTCAGACACCACGGTTAAGGGTACAAGAGGGGCAGGAGCTCGTGGGCCCCGTAATCACACAGAGTGGCCCCAAAGTCCAGGCATTAATCATTATAAGCAGCCGTGACAGGAAAATCAAAGGTTTGGCTCCTATAGCTCCGCTCTCTGCCTCGCTTGCCCCCATGGACCCCAGATGCTCCAGCTTACTAACTGTAGACTTCAGAGAGAGAGAGAGAGAGAGAGAGAGAGAGAGAGAGAGAGAGGCGTCATGCAACATGCAACGGTCTCTACCAGCCGGTAGCACCATTCATCTTTGTCGAGTGTACATGTACCGTTTGCTAAGCCATCATTAAATGATGATGTGTGGTGCTCTGCCTGACCACACACACACACACAATGGTGGAATCAACTAAGGGTTCAGAGTTTGCAAAATGTATCCTTCCAAACTGATTAAAAGTGCTCGACAGTATTTTTTTTCTGTCAAATATAATTACATTGAATCCATGTGTTAATTTCAGCATAAATTGAATCAGGCCGATTTACGTTAAAATGGAACGTGTATCATCTTAAGACAAATCAAACTCTTTGAAACATTAGCAGAGATGAAATGCATGTACTCATTTGTCAATTCAGTTAACTTGACTGTTTTCCCATAAAATGTCTTTTTTTTTTATAATCTCAGAATTTATTCGAGATTTCACATTTTGAAATGACCGGTGTTGTTACATGTTTTAGCCAATTTAGCAGGAATCATGAAAACATTAATGTGCATCATTGTGTCATCTCACATGTAACGCTGTAACGGATGTACATTACTTTACCACTTCCACTTAAAATCCATTTGAACTTGATTGATCCCAAATAAATCCTGCACAGGATTCCAAACAGTGGACCGCTTCTGTCTGCCTACACACTAAATACGTTTTCTGGATAAAATGTCAGTTTTACAACTTGACATGTTTCCCATTTTAATGAAATAATGCATTGCTTATCAGTATGATGCGGGGCCACCCAGGACTTTAACATTCGGACTGTCGAGGTCGGATAAAAAGGTTCATGCCATTGTGGTGGCGGGCCGTGTGTGGGCTCAGCTGTGGAGGGGACGGAGTGTGGGAGTGGTTCAGGGAACGGTGCCGGGAAGAGACTTAATTAGGCGCAGCTGAAACAGATCCTAATTGTCTCACTCTCGGATGTATTTAATCACCAGTAGTGACGAAGACGAGGGAGAGAGCGCGGCACGAGCGACAGTCGTGCAGTGGGACGGGAGACCTCTGCAAACTCCCGTGGCGTGTGCTCGGAGGCAAGGCCAGTCTGATGTGACAATAAAGAACGTTTGAAAACGCCATTCAACTGTGTGCTGACATCATTGTGCTCCCAAGGCCCACCGGGGTAGCAGAGTCTGTTCCAGCCATATTTTCCAAATGTGTCTGAACTAATTTCACACTAGTACTACCGATCAGTCTGAGGGGGCCAATTGAGTTCCACCCAAATATCTGTGCTCTCACTGTCAGCGTAAATGTGTTCAGTCTGACACTATTTTCCAGATGCAATGTATCTTTTCTTTACAGGAAAAGTTACAGGAATCTAGTACTTTCCATATATCTATACATACATATATATATATATATATATATATATATATATATATATATATATATATATATATATATACATCAGATATACATATACATATCAAATACGTTTAAGTATTTACCTTACACTACATTTTACTCCGTCTGTATTTACTGGTATACTTAATAGTCTTCTTACTGTCAATCCTGTGCAATATCAAATACGTTTAAGTATTATCTTACATTTTACATCTTACTCTGCCTCCGCCTGTATATACTGGTATATTTAATGGTCTTCTTACTGTCAATCCCGTGCAATATCCAATACGTTTAAGTATTATCTTACATTTCACATTTTTACTCCGTCTGTACATACTGGTATATTTTGTATTCTTCTTTACTGTCATTTTTACTACTGTTTACTGTTTAGTCTATTTATACTACTTGATTTTTTTATCTTCATTTTATTACTTGTGAGCAATGCTGCTGTAATCCTGTAATTTCCCCACTGAGGGACTAATAAAGGATTATCTTATCTTATCTTATCTTATCTTATGTGTATGTATATATATGTATATATGTATATATAATATACGTATATATGTATATATAATATACGTATATATGTATATATATATATATATATGTATATATATATATATATATGTATATATATATATATATATATACATATATACGTATATTATATATACATATATACGTATATTATATAAACAGGTCCAGCACTGAGGAAGAACGCTGCAGACGGCCTGTAATGTAATGATATCGGAGAAACACCTCACTGTCATTGTACCTCCACTAAAAGTGCTTGTTTTTGCCAATGACAGGCTGTTATTTTAAGTCACATAAAGAACCCTACAGAGGAATAAACCTTTATCTTCAGCTTGATCCGGTCTGTTTGTTGAAGCGTGTCTCACTCTGAGAAGTCTCGTTCTGGAGTCCAACCCACACTGCCGAAAAACAGCTAAATATTCAGCCATGACATTGAACATATTTAAGGTAACGCTAAGCTACGCTTTCTGTACTCTGACACAACAACCTCCCACAACACCGGCACTCCTCTCTGATTTTCATTTTTAATACAGGAATGAATAAAAACCAACGCAATGTTGGCTTTGAGATCATCTTCAGAACCTTAGTAGTCCTAAAAGAAAGAAACGGTCACACAAACACAAGACTGACTTCAACATCTGCACTTCACAAAAAACAAGTGTACTTCCTCTCTGCAAACATTCTGTTCCAATCAAACACAGGCCATCTCCCTAGCTGGCATCATCCTCTGATGAGAAGTTGTAGGATGACTCGCCGCCGCCCTTTCTGTCTCCTTGTGGTGAGAGCGTAGGTGGCTCGGTTCAACAAGCTGCGGATGTGTAAGAGTCAAACACAGAAGAAGAAAAAGAAGAAAAGCAAAGCACAACAAGAAGTGTGGTGCCCTTTGTTAGATGTGTTTGGAGGGGAGTAAGAGAAGACACAGAGTAACAGTGAACATTGAATCAAGCAAATGTATAAAGTACAAATAATAAAATGATGATATGATACAAAAATGGCATAAATTCATAAACCTAATCCAAGTGTCACAATATTGAGTCTATTCAGTAACGTAACTTGATTACTTTCTGTTAATTTTGGATTACTGATATATATATATATTATGCAAATGAGGACAAGAGACCTCAGGTATACACCAGGTATTTCCTGTGAGTGAGTAGCAAGAGAAGTTGGAGACGAGTACTCCTCCTCGAAGTGATTTTCTTGCTGCGGCAGGTGACAACAACAACAGACGGCAGAGAGAACGTGGAGGCAGACGAGCGAATAAATGCTTTTTTTGTGTTTTTTGTTAAATTCAGAAATGAAATAGCTGCAAGTGAACCGACGTCCCCGCATCCGCCGGTGTCTCTGGCTGCATCATAATCAGCGTTATAATGCGGGCTGACGACTTTGTTAAGTATGCTGTTCACACTTCACACTGTTTTTTGTTTTACAGCTGCAAGGCAGAACTAGTGATGTTGTTTCCTTTTCTGCTTTACATACTAAATAATGGCAAAAAACACAGATTTGTTTTCATTAACGTCAAGTATTGTATTGTCTGCATGTGATCATGATGGTATATCATCGTTATTTAAAAGAAAAAAAGGTATTACAATTGTAATCTTGCTAAAACTCCCCATTTAACCAAATGTATCAGTAATCAGATTACATCTACTTCTTCTGCATCTATAACGGGATACAGTTCCCTGTATTTTGTATCCTAATTAAAATACACCCAATATACGCCCTATCATGTACTCCATTACTTCACAAGCCTGTGTGCGTTGTTGTGGGTGCATGGGCTGCAGAAAGACATAACAAAGAGTATCGGACCTTTTACAAGACTGAAGCAAGACAAACTCGTGACACCATTTTTATTTTTATTCCACTACACTGCAGGTAAATATTTTGCATGAAAAAACACATGAAAAGAGTGAATCAGAACTACAGATTAGTTAATGGTATATAACATAAATCCAGTCAAACCATCGCAGAGAATTCATGAGCTGAAAGAGATACTGAAGCCGTTATCAAAGCAACAGTGTTAAAATAATAACTTTAATTTATATCAATGTAACTTTTTTTATATCAGAATAGCTTCATATCAAGACATACAACAATATGACTCGTGTTTACAATTAAATTAAATTGCTGCTGACAGTAGTCATTCATCATTCAGCACCTGCAAGTGGTATTTGAGTACTTGTTGCTGCTTGTGTGTTCTTTCCTTGATGTTCAATACTGAAAACAGAAGTATAACTCGTGACTGGGTACTTCATCGTTGTGGTATTCCCAATAAAAAGGCTCTGAATGCTTCCAGCTTTGATCTTATCCGCCTTATTAGCACACCGACTGGATCCCATCTGGTTATTATGTTAACATTAAGTTTAGCAAAAGAATGATTTCCTACACAAACTGCTGTCCATTGAATAAAGGTATCTGAGTGTGCGTCTGCTCCTGATCCCTGCAGATGGTGGCGATAGCGGCGGAGACAGCGATAGCCGCCCGCTAATCCTCTCTCTCTGAGCGCCTGGTTGTCTGCGATACAAAGCCAACGAACCTCCGGTCCGTTCTGTCTGACCAACTGACATCCAGCGCCTGGATAAAAACCTCTTTGACAGCTGGTACTTATCTACCAACTCTTCATAATAACACGCATCGCCCACATAGTTGCCTGCTTCAAGAGCTTCACCTGCATCATTGGTTATCTTTTGTTTTTCCTTCTCCATCAAGTTGTCACTGAGCTTGTGTAAGATACAGATTTTTACATGTGTGTGTTGGGGGGGGGGCAGGGGGGGGGGGGGGTCATGGAACACAATAATTAAATAAATAGTTTTGAGGAGGGCTGGACCTCCTGGGTTTCGTAAACTCTCACTTGCAGCAGGTGATGTTCATGTGTACAGCTGACTGATGGGCACTGGGAGGCCTGCCATGTGTCAGCTCATTGCAGCTGGTGGTTTTATGGTTATTGTGACAAGAACTATACTAAAGGTCAGCATCACACCGATCTATTTTATGTGTGTTTATTTCCTTCAGTCCTGCACCTGAACACAACTAAAATAGGTGTACCTAATAAAGTGACACGGTTTTATATGCATCTAAAAATCCTCCTAGTTCTTCAGTGAGTGAAGACTATGAACGAATCATATCAGTGCTGTGTGTGTAGGAGGGACACACTGATGCAGTATGTCACACACACACACACACACACACACACACACACACACACACACACACACACACACACACACACTGTACTGTAGTTGCTCTGCTGCTGTTTGAACCAGCGACAGAGTGTCTCTGCTGGAGACTTAATAAATGAGCATCAGAGCACCGGAGATAACAGGGTACGTGTGTGTGTGTGTGTGTGTGTGTGTGTGGTCTGATATTAGTAGGTGGTGATGAATGAAGAAGGATATTGTGTTTCAGATGCAGCCATTATTCGTCCTCAGTATCCAGACCTTTTCCTACGCTCCTCCTCCCGTCCGCTCATTCATCAGTGTTTCCTGACACAGTGGCTCCGACGCTTCCTCCAGACTATACAGGAGAATGTCAGGCCGTGTGTCTCCGTCACGGCTTGTGTGTGTGTGTGTGTGTGTGTGTGTGTGTGAGAGAGAGAGATCCCTAAGTAATCCAATTTCTTATGTTGCACTTGGTTATGTGTTTTGTAAAAAAAGTAAAGGGATTCATTTCACTGACACCCGATATATAAAAGATTTACTTATTGCAAAACAATGTAGTTTCCCTGTGATAATCGATCTGTTACCGTGCAGTTCTGACTAAACATGCGTATAGAATGTGTGAAAATGCTCAAACATCTGTTGTTATTAAATGTAATAATCAAGATGCCCTGCAGACTAAAAACCTTTTGAATACTGCTGATACATCAGAAAGTGAAGGGGTTCACTGCCAGAGCTCAAGCTCTTAGTTCCATCAGTTATGATAATGTACTTTAGTATTTTAGAATACGGCGACATTTCAAAAAAGAACTGTGAAAGTTGGAAACAAACCAACAGGTTAGTCAAAACTATTTGGAAGAGAACATGGAGGTGTAAACCTCCAGTGGGTCGTTTTACTGCTACTACTACTACTACTGCTGCTACTGCTACTACTACTACTACTACTACTACTACAACTACTGCTGCTACCACTGCTGCTACTACTACTACTGCTACTACTGCTACTACTACTACTACTACTGCTACTACTGCTGCTACCACTGCTGCTACTACTGCTACTACTACTACTGCTGCTACTACTACTGCTGCTACTGCTGCTACTGCTACTGCTACTACTGCTACTACTACTGCTACTGCTACTGCTACTGCTGCTACTACTGCTACTGCTACTACTACTGCTACTGCTGCTGCTACTGCTACTGCTACTACTATAGCCAGAAGCTATTGAACGTGTTGCCCCCTTAGCTTGACGAGGTAGGGCACTCCGCCGTACTTCCGTCGCCAAACGGTGTGTGCACACTTACGTACATCATCATTGTTTAGAAACTGTTAATCTATCTATAACTGCATTTTCATTGTTATTATTTTTTTAATGAAATGTTTATTGTCCATCATAAGTCTTTATTACAACTACTTTCATCAAATAGTTCTTTATTGTTGGAATGCTGTTAAGCATTCCAACTATTGTTCTTCGAATCTTTATTCCACTATTTCTTCCGTCCCCCGTTTCGTCGGCACGCTTCTTCTCCTTCATATTTTAAGCTACAGAAACCGTTCAACTCTCAAAATGTTCAGCTTTTTCAGCAGAGGGGTGCTATGTCTCTTCATATTTCTAACCTTTAAACTTTTTGAATTATTAAGCTTTTAGCAACTTTTTTTTGAATGGGTTTCAATGGAGAAGATTTTCAAATCCTCTTAAACTGCTTCAACTTTCAAATCCTTCAACTTCCTCATACTTTCAGCTACAGACACCATTTCAACTTTCAAATGTTGAGAAAACCCTGAACTATTCGCGGGACATACAGCTTTCTGATATCTTTTAAACTTTTTGAACTGCAGCAATTTAACTTTTATGATTTTTCAGCCCTTTTCTGACTTTATAATGGGTGTGTATTGCGCAGCTTAGAGTGCTTGAATTTCCGAGTATCCTTAAACGCCTCATCTTACCTTCACTACGGAACAAACCAGGCCTCCCCACATTGTTATCTGAGTCATTGACCGGTAAGTAGCACAATGTGCTTCTATACTCAACTTTAAAAATGAAGCTTCCACATTTTACAATTGCGTTACAAGTGGTTTCTAACTCAAACAGGGTTCACAATAAGCAAGAAGAGTAAGTATTTTCCCGGTGAACCAAAGACAAACTGTATTGTTGTTAGCATAGCTGCTAACGTTCGTCATACGGCTCCTTCCGGTATACTACGGGACTATAAACTGTTCATAGTCTCGCTTCGTGTTGTAGTGCGAGCTCGTAGCATGAACGGAGCCAATTATACTCCATGTGCTGTGCGCGCATTATTCTCAGAAACGCCAGAGGGCGAAAAAACGAAATGAACTGTGAAGAATTAAAAAGACGAGTGAAGAATGAAGTCATGTAACGGCTGTGCAGCTGACGTGCATGATGCTAGACCAGAGATTAGTTCACTGATCGGTTTCACACAAAGCTAAACCATACGACAAATGTCTGACAATCTGAGACTTTCTTGACTTGCAAAATAAATATTAAATTCACAAACATATGTGTAATTCATAGCACAATTCAAACTGGATGAAATAAACATTTATCTCTCGCCGTTAAAGTAAAGTCCCACAGGACACTGTAAAGGGCGTGACTTCATCTCTCTATTAAACTGACAATAAACCACGAAGCTAATTAACAGGTTATTTCTAATGTAAAACGAGTCTTTTTCATCAAACTATCCTGACAACAATATGTTTGCTGTGGTAACATTACAGTCAGAGTGTTTTATAACTGTTTGTTAGTTTTACCAGCAGCTAAAGCTGTTCAATTATTATTCTGGCCACTTTATGTGTCAATGTGTAAATCTGTAACAGAAAGTGACCAATAGACATGATTATACACACGCTTTGTGATCTTGAATTAGACCTTAATGTACAAATAACCTTTGTTCATATAATGCTGATAGTATCGTTCTGTTGTAATCCACTAATATAATGCAGGCCCTATAGGAACATGACTTTATATATTCAGTATACAGAGACATTAGATAATCCATTATTAGTCCACAGTGAGCCCTCACATAGAGCTGAGATGGAGCTGTTTCCCTGCTGAAAATGCGTTGGAATGCTGAAAACTGAAATGAATTGCAAAAACATTGCTGAAAATAGATATCCAATTCAAAAAGTGCAAAAAGCTTAATAATTCAAAAAGTTTAAAGATTACAAATATGAAAAGTCATATCACACCTCTCCTGAAAGAGCTGAACATTTTGATATTTGAACTGTTTCTGTGGCTTAAAATAATTCCATCGGTAGTGATATTTGTTGTAGTAGTAGTAGAAGTTGTAGTCGAAGTATCAGTAATTAGAAGAAGAAGTAGTGGAATGAACTATATATATATAACTATATATATGCTGGTACACACAACCAGACAATAAATGTTCGATGTTCAAGTCTTTTTCAACTTTTGCTGTTGCTACTATTACTACTACTGCCATCACTGCTATCAAATTGTATTACTACCACTACTGCTATTACTACCACTACCACTATTATTATTACTTGTACCACAACTGCTACTACTGCTATTCCTGCTACTACCAGTACTAATACTACTACAGCTATATCTCTACCGATGGAATTATTTTAAGCCACAGAAACAGTTCAAATATCAAAATGTTCAGCTCTTTCAGGAGAGGTGTGATATGACTTTTCATATTTGTAATCTTTAAACTTTTTGAATTATTAAGCTTTTTGCACTTGTTTTTGAATTGGATATCTATTTTCAGCAATGTTTTTGCAATTCATTTCAGTTTTCAGCATTCCAACGCATTTTCAGCAGGAAATGCTTTTTCTAGCTCCACTATTTCTTCCGTCACCCCCCTGTTTCGTCGCTTCTTCTTCTTCATTTTTTAAGCTACAGAAACCGTTCAACTATCAAAATGTTCAGCTCCTTCAGCTCATCCCTGCTATATCTCTTCATATTTCTAACCTTTAAACTTTTTGAATTATTAAGCTTTTAGCAACTTTTCTTTGAATGGGTTTCTATGGAGAATATTTTCAAATCCTCTTAAACTTCTTCAACTTTCAAATCTTTCAACTTCCTCATACTTTCAGCTAAAGACACCATTTCAACTTTCAAATGTTGAGAAAACTCTGAACTATTGCCGCATAATTCAGCTTTCCGATATCTTTTAAACTTTTTGAACTGCAGCAATTTAACTTTTATGATTTTTCAGCCCTTTTCTGACTTTATAATGGGTGTGTATTGGACAGCTTAGAGTGCGTGATGTCACTGCTAGAGTGAAGAGCAGCTTGAGATTCTTGTGAAAAAAACATTTGTGTTTTGCCACTATGTCCACAATCTTCACTCTTCATGCATCATTTCTGGATGTAAAAGTAGCTAATATTGTCCTTGTCATAGAAACATTACTGTGGAATCCCACAGATTTCCACATTTGACACAGAAGCCATTAATTGACAGGAAAACCAACTTTCTGCTCCATAGAGACCAATGTTAAATTTTGCTTCAAAAACATCTTCCACAGAACACGGTACCCCATTTCTAGATCGCCAGTTAAGCCACATTTTTTAAACTACACACACAATTTTTACAGGATCTGTTCGTCAACTCAGCCTTCCTCTCAATTATTAATATCGGAGCAATAGGAGCTACGGTTATGGGAGTTTTGATGATTTGTTTGAGAGGTGTTTCCCTGTGTTATCTCCATGAAATGGCTTCAGGCACACAGGTGTTCACGATTGAGCCAGTAATTAGTGATGTTGACAAACACACAGACTCACAGACACAAGCGCACATACACTCCTCTCTCTCTCTCTCTCTCTCTCTCTGTCTCTCTCTCATACAGTCATTCAGGTCTTAGGACTCTTTAGAGGTCTTTCCACCCTCCTCCACCCCCCCACACACACACACACACACACACACCCCATTTCAAAATAAAAGCCCCAGAGAGTGAATTCTAACTGAACTGCTTGTGATGAAGCCTGTCATTTAATAACCTCTGTTTATGTGTGTCAAACATTATGATTATGTCTCCTCTCCCCCTTCCTCCCCCACCCAGTCCCACCCTTTCAAAATAAAAGCCTCATGGATTAACTGTATTTAAACATTAAACTAAAAATTAGGCTTTTTTGTTGAAAAAATGAATGCTCTTACTAATACTGCGACAACTACTACTGCTGCTAATATTTCTAGTATTACTACTACTACTGCTGCTCCTACTTCTCCTACAACTTTTGCTGTTGCTACTATTACTAGTGCTATTACTGCTACCATCAATATTATTACTACCACTACTGCTATTACTACCACTACTACTATTACTTATACTACAACTGCTACTACTGCTATTCATGCTACTACCAGTACTAATACTACTACAGCTATTCGTACGACTGCTACTAGTACTACTACTACTGCTACTTCAAATACTGCCATTACTTTTACTACTACTACTACTACTACTACTACTGTTATATTAAATACTACGACCACTACTACAGCTATTACTACTACTACTGATACTAGGCTACTACTTCTTCTGAATACTAATACTTATTCTAAATACTAATACTCCTACTACTAATGATACTTCTACTACAACTACAACTTCTACTGTTACAAATATCACTACTGCTACTACTACTACTTATTCTGATGCTACTAATTCTTCTACTACTAATAATACTTCTACTTCAACTACAACTTCTACTACTACAAATATCTACTACATACAATATCTAAATAACTACTACTTCTGAAATTTGTTTAAGCTACAGAAATTGTTCAAATATCAAAGTGTTCAGCTCTTTCAGGAGAGGGGTGCTTTGACTTTTCATATTTGTAATCTTTAAACTTTTTGAATGAAGCTTTTTGCAATTTTCTTTTGAATGGGATCTCTATGGAGAAAATCCTCAAATCCTGTTATACTTCAACTTTCAAAGCCTTCTTCTTCCTCATACTTTCAGCTACAGACACCATAGTTAGACATTTCTACTAGAAGGTTTTTCAGCAGTGCAGTTTAAATGCTTTCGGGCTTCAACATTTTTCAGACAGTCTCCCATTTCTTAATTTTCAGCAATTATTTCACAATTTATTTCAGCTTTCAGCATTCCAACGCATTTTCAGCAGGAAATGCATTTTCTAGTTTACAGATAGTTCTCATACATCGACTTGTGTTAGAAGTTAATAAAGGGGCCTTCAGAGGTACATTAACACGATAATTGGGTTAAGAGTGAACGGGTTGATTCAGGAAAAATAATCAATAAAGTGATGGATTGTGGAAATAATTCTCATTCAACAAGTCTGTCAGAGTTGGGGTGCTTGTTCTAAAAAACATATTTCAATAGTTCAATTGAAGTATTTATTTGTTTATGGAGCACTTGAAGGACTTTTGACCTCTACTGTAAATAACTTCTACTCTGGTCGACATACGAACACAAAAGCAGTTGTTTGATATCGATGTTGAAAGAAGATGTCTCTCCTGGGCTGAGGCAGCTTTGCATTGAAGGAATTGTCTTTTGTAACAATAAGTGTTCAAACAGAGTTAGCAGGAACTTGTTTATTTGACCCTAACCCTGTAAGAATACAATATGTTCAGAATTTGGAGTTGAAGAGGAAATAAGGAAAATATACATTTCATTTCCACTTCCTCCGAAGGTAAAAGAGGTGAACTTCAAGATACAAAATGAGATGTACCCAACAAACGGTTTTATTTTGACATGAATAACTAACTGTGAAAGTGAAATCCAAAGTTTGGAAGATGTTTTAGTTGCTTTTCTTCATTCTTACTCAGTCCTTCTGGAGTGATATGCAGAGCTGGTTACAGTCCAACGGGATGGAGTTGTCCACGTTTTCAGTGAAGAGAGTTAACTTTGGTGTCTGTGTTGAAAACCTTGTTCTTAATATTGTGTTAATACTGTAGAAGATCTTTATACACGAGTGCAGATACCTTAAGACTAAACCCGGTTTGATCCAGTGGAAACTCGTTAAAGACGAGAACAATCATTTTCATTCCCAGCGTGTCTGTATTTGGTTATGATACTGTTCAACTTCAGGCAAAAGTTCATCTGTAATTTCAGGCCTTGCTTGTTTGTACCTATTTAATCAACAAAAACATACTTATGATCAGCAGTGTATTGAGATTGTTTACCCCCTCCACCTTCATGTTCACTCTGGGAAAGTAATCAGTCCCTGACAACCATCAACAATGTTGTACTCTGAAGATCGACTCCTCTTCACTCAACCGAGAAAAAGTCGGAAGCCAAACAATGAAAGAAAAGATTTCCTCTTGAGCGGACATATTCTACTTCTTGGGCAAACAACAACAACAAACAACAGCAACAGATCCTAAACACGTAGCGAACCGTCGCCCCATTTCCAAGTCACAGCCGACTGAACTCGCGACGAGCGCTCTGACGCGACGAGACAAAGGGTGCGTTTGATCAAATTAGTGGGCCGGCGAGCGGATCCGTGGTTGGCTGCCCTCTCAGCCGCGGGGAGAGCTAGTCACCGACGCTTTGATCTCCCAATTAGGTGTATTTAGAAACGGTAAACATGTAACTAGAGAGATAATGAGCCTGCGGTGTTTAGCCCCCCCCCCCCCCCCCCCCTCTGTCCACAGGCACGATGAAGTATGGAGTCTAATTTGGCAGGTAAATGAATACGAGCTGCTGAAGTGTGACAGTGCAGCCTGTGTGAACAGGCCAGGTCCTGTTGTTGTTGTTGCCTCTCCTTCGCTGTCTACCTAATGTTGCATTAAAATAATTGTGAGCACCAATTTTGACAGAGAGAGAAATGACTTAGAAGTGTTTGAACTATATAAAATCCAACCTACTGAAGTATTTGGTTGCTACTTTTTCGCACATGAATGACACTTATCAAGCACTGAATACATCAGCCAACAATGAGCTCAGGGAGGGTCAATGCTTTGGGCGGTGTGTTTCTTTGCCTCTCGACGTCGCCTCCATAGACTGTACATAAGAAGTGGACGTGGTCATCGTGATGTCATCCATTGGTTTGTGGACTGCCGTATTGAAGCTCTGATTTCTGCATTTCACTTCATCTTGGCCTTCGCCCTCTTGGATTTTGGCCGTCGCCATCTTGGATTTTGGCCGTCAACCATCTTGGATTTTGGCCGTTGCCATCTTGGATTCACACAAACCCCGAAACCTAAATCAGGTCCGTAGCTGCCAGCAGCTCCTCACAGGACGCTGATTGGTCTGGGCACAAATGCATTATTTGAATCCTGAAAGTGTTTTTTCTTTGTAATCTTTTGATCCTGCTGGTGTCACGTGAATCCATTGGCAGTGCAACATAAATCTAACCGTGTAAGAATGGACGGAGGACCTCAGAAATTTATTTCAACTGGGAAAGTTTTAATAATTAAATTTTTATATCAGCTACTACTGGCCATGTTTCATGGTGTACAAAAACAAGTCTTCACACGTGGAAATATCAGAGAAGACACTGACACTGAATTTAATACATTATTAATGGCAACATGTCTACTGTCACACTAATATTCTCCTCTGCATAAAAAAAGCAAGATTGTTCATTTATGAATTCATCATAATTTATGACAATACAGCAGAAAAGTACCATCTAGGTCCAGGCAGTCGAGCAAGAAAGCGTCGGGCCAGAGCTTTTTCAACATATTTTTCCAATAACATGAACATTAATTCATTGTTTACAGTTGAGATTAACCATGTGGAAGCTGTATAGTTTACAAGAGAGAGACATGAATGCAGCATCTGCTTTCTATAAATTCTGTCCGTTAAGAGGCAATCAGGCAGCTCTCAATATACACAATACAATAGTGTAGAGTACTAAGTGTGTGTATGTGTGTGAGAGAGAGATAGAAAGACTGTGTAATGGATTACAGTAAACAAAAGCATGTCCTTGGTCAAACAAAAAGATTATGAATGCTGGGTGTGATGTCAGCGCGGCTTCATGTCACTGCTGGGAGCAGCCAGAGAAGGGTCTGTTGTCAAAACCCTCAGCTTTTCTAACTTCCTCTATCAGCCATATTACATTTTGGGTAAACATTATGTAGGTTTTTAATTATGTATATTGTTTTGTTATAGTGTGTCATTCATTGAGTAATGGAGTGGAAAACACATCCAAACGTATGCCCTTATATGTGAAAGATAGCAACTTATGATCCAGGGGACCCTGTGGCGTTTCCCTCCAGCGCGTTAATGGTCAACCTCGGTATTGGACGTGCCTCTAAAAGGAGGATCCTGATCAGATGCACGGACCCTTCCGAAGCGAATGAGTAGCGGCTCTACTCCAAGCCTCCTTCAGATGTTTGAGCTCTGCGCCCTATCTCTAAGGCAGATCTCAAAAGGAAGCTCATTTCGGCCACTTGTATTGGTGATCTCCTTCTGTCGGTCACTACCCAAAGCTCAAAGCTCACGAGGGGTCGGAAGGTGGATGGACTGGTAGATCGAGAGCTTTGCCTTCCGGCTCAGCTCCCTCTTCACGCAAACGGTCCGCTACAGCGCTTGCTGCACCGAGATACTTTAACTCTCTCGCTTGGGGCAGTGACTCACTCCCAACCCCAAAAGGTGCAATCCAGCAGAATCGTGGCCTCAGACTTTGAGGTACTGACTCTCATCCAGACCGCTACATACTCGGCTGCGAACCGCCCCAGTGCATGCTCACGGTCTGATGGAACCAACAGAACCACATCATCTGCAAAGAACAGGGAGGAAATTCTGAGGACCCCAAACCGGACACTCTCCGCCTCAAAATCACAAACCGAATCAGGGACAACCCCGGTGAGGCCAACACCCACTTGAAATGGTATAGCGCCGACCACTCAAAGCGCTTTAACATGTCATTCACCCATTCACACCCATTGCTACGCTGACGGCTGGGCTACGATGCAAGGTGCCACCTGTCCATCAGGACGAGCTAAGCATTCACGCCGCACACAAGGAACAGTCGGGGAGCGATTTTGGGTTAAGTGTCTTGCCCGAAGACACATCGACATGGACTGGGTCGAACTGCTCTATCTCTGAGCCCCAGCTTACACACGGTTGACTTTGTGCTACGTGTAAGCACAGCTGGAACAATTGAACTCATCTTTTACACAGTTTGAAATTGTTTGAAGTCTTTGCTTGTATGTCCATGGGATGAAAGAACCATGTTGAAAAAGACAACATATTTTTAACTGTTATTGTTGTTTATTTGTGCTATGGGATGGATTGATCTTGACATTCATTCTGGGTCCCCATCATGGTGATGTTAACATTGACACTTACACGACAGTGATAGATTAGTGATTGTCACCATTTTTTCTTGGTTTTAATCTGTACAACATGCTTTTATTCTGATATGAACCTGTGTAAGAGGGGGCTTTTGCCAGTGCCAACTGGTCCTCGATGACCTCGGACCAGAAGTCAACACCTGTGGCCCATTCCATAAAGCAAGTTTACAAAAATAAACAAGGCTTTGTTCTGTTAGTCCGACTCATTTTCAGTTCATTCGGTTCATTGAAGCAGATCCAACATCTTTACTTCAGCAATTTATGCTGCTTTTGCTAAATGATTTGACCTTCTCAGATCAGTTCAAACTCATAGAAAATCTACTGAAATAAATACATTAAATAAATAATGCAATCATAAATGATAAGAGCCCTATATAGCTACATGTTAAATGTTATGGCATGTGATATGAAACTCTTAGGCTAAACCTACAGAAGTATTTCCCAAGTTGCCCCAATAGAAGAGTAAAAGCTACGTGAATAGTAAACACTACAGTTACAAAACAATTAATTGACCAGCAATGTCGCAATTAAATCCTCTATTTTCCAGATAGGAAACCATGTTTAAGGCTCCACATCATCTGAAGTGGACCGGTGCTCTCGATCCGCTTCAGAATAATGTGTGCACTCAAGTTTTGCACCCCACTTTTCTCAGCTGGCTTTATGGAACGGGTTCTTGAACACGCACACAGCTGAACTTGTATGCAGACATACAAACACTACTGTACATGCCCACATCTCCTTCCTGTCAACCTGTACTCCCACGTCTTCCCTAGGACCCTAAAACCCAAAAAAACGTCCCAAAGACTGCTGTGCAAGCGAAGCCTAATTAACTGCCGGCTTAATTGGACAATTTACGAAGTAATTAGAAGCCAATTAGCACCACCTCGCTCTCATCTTAACAGACTGACAGTCTGGCGTTCTCCCCTCAGCTTGAGTCTCGACCCAGAGTCTCAGAACTTAGTTTTGTCTTTCTTTGTCTTCTTTCTTTGTCTTTTTTACAAATAAAATATGAAAAGAAGACATTCCATTAACAGTTACTGTGATTTGTTCATGCAGAAAAAGACATTAAAAATAGTTGTTCTGTTCTTCGAGATGAAACAAATGATAACATATTGGTAACTTTATTTAATCAGGTAGTTTCACTGTACTGTAGTTACAGAACACGTTGATAGTCCCACTCAGTAAAAGAGCAGGGAAATTATTTTCGATGTTAATTGTGTCACTAACCATGAATAAATACATATTTTAAATGAAATTATAAATATATTAAGTACAAGAAATACATTTTATTAAATGTAATATATGAACCTTTTTAATCTAATTTGATTTTAAATGATGAATCCTCTTTTTGCCAGTGTTGTGTAGTTCTTGCATTGAATAATGATCTTGATCTCTGTAAATGTATGCAGCGGAAACAAAAGGGCTCCTGCTGTGAGCCAGTATTATCTCTGGGCTCTTCATGGCACATCAACTCAATGGGTGTCATGGAAACTATGTACATGTGTTGATATTGTGCTACTGTAGTTACTGCAGTAAAACTGAGGATGTTAAAATTTGAACTGTAGTTGGTAAAAACACCTCATAGATCAAAAGTCAGAGATAGTCAGCAAGCAGACACACACAGTGGAAGACTGATCAAATTAGAGACGTACAATGAATGACAATTAATACATGAACTTACATGACATGAACTTACAGCATATATGTACATAACTTGCTGGATGCAATTATAGATATGACTGTTGTGAAACCGCATTACGATCCATGTGTTGTTTAACCTCTATAGCCTCTATATGATGAACTGTCAGAGGATGTGACCTTTGACCTGTTGCTCTTGACTGTAGATACTTTGTTAATTAACACAATGTTTCATCAGTACTTCCACTATTGCTGAGAGCAACGCTTGTGTTTTACTGATAACGTATTTGTGTGTGTGTGTGTGTGTGTGTGTGTGTGTGTGTGTGAGAGTGTGTACAGTGCCAGATGAGTCACATGCCAGTTTGTTTTTTCTCATGCGGGGGGGGCATCTTAAACAAGGCAGTAAAACGAATGCACAACAGCTGCACTTTATTTACAAAGCAATGTTTCAGTGATGGACCTTTGTCTGTGTTGGTTGGGGGGGGGGGGCAGGCAGCAGGGAATGACCATAACACAGATGAAACGGACCGATTGGTGCAGGTCAATGGTTTGTGTTATAGAGATGCTTCCAGGCAGCAAGAGTCCAAATAGCTGGCAGGTAACAGGTACAACACATCCTCACGCCCAACAAATACGGACGCTTGGTGAAACTATGACGCTCTCTATAGGTTCCCCTCTAGTGTCCTAATTTGGACGTGTCAGGGACGGCGTGTCAGCTTTCTGCTCGTTACAAGCATGGCGTCTTCTCAAAATGAACTTGCGTGATCACAGGAAACACAGGTTCTGCTTACAGTCTTTTCAAAATCGATGTCCACAGGTTTATTCAGTTTTTAGGTGGACTCACTCAACAAAACTACTTGGTTAGACTTCGGAGAAGATTATGGATTGTCAGGTAAAATAAGTCCGTTTGTTGGGTAACTGTCGTGGTTAAGTAACAATACTAAAAAGAAGGAAATGACTATGCTTAAATGCACCAACTATTCTAGTTATTGCTCTTATTCGGAAAAAAAGCAATATTCCTCATAAGATGTTTACATGCAGCCATCATATACTGATTAACTTAAAACGACCCCATGCCTCATCCTCATCAGTGAATCCCCATTCTATGCCATTCTCTTCTTTGTTTGACGGATCGATGCCCAACCAAGTCATTTTTCATGACAAATTATGAGGAAATGAAACGGCAGGAGCTTCTTGTGTCATTTTGCTTCTTTAGGTTTTTTATTTTTTTAAGTTTTCCACAGAAGGACTCTTTGGACCGTGTGAACACATCCTCCCTCTTTCAGTCCTTCAACCACCTTCTTGAAAAGATCGGCGTTGCAAAAACTTGTAAATATCTCCTATAAGTCCTTCATAATGTTTAAAAGTAGGTGTGCTTCTCCGTCTTTGATTTTGGGCATCTCTACTCGAACTTTGCAAACTGTTTGCTAGTTAGTTTGTATTCAACGCACAGAAGTGGTCGTAAACAGGAAAGAGGTTGTGTATTGCAAATTGCCGTAAAAACTGGTACATATGGAGAGTGCCTGACGAGGGAGTGAGACACAGGTGAGGAGGCTGGCGACAGGTGTGGTTGGGGGATTTGATGTCAGGTGAGCAGGAGAGTCTGAGGGCATCTGGAGGACGGTTGGAGGACGGCAGGTCTGGGGAGTGAGAGGAGGGAACGTGGGCTGGAGCAAGAGACAGGGACAGAGTGAGAGAGAGTGTGTGTGTGGGTGTGTGAGCACACTCTGCATCCATATGAATAGCAAACACATGGTATTTTGTGCGCGTGTAACGTACTGTGTGTACATCGATACCCCTCCTGTGGTGCCGGAGCGTTGGCTCGTTATGTAATCAGGGCTACATTGTGACGCTCCGTGTGATTCCTGCTCACTTAGCTCGGCCTCACAGGCCACGAGCACATTGTTCTGAGCTCCGCTCACGGACGCATTTGATTGTGGTTGATTCGTGTTTGTTGGTCACTCCTCCACACCCGACACGTTGCCGAGGTAAAGTCCCGTCATCTACCGTCGAGGAGGAGAACATACACACAAATAAAACAGCTCAAGTGCCTACAGCATGCTGCATGTGTTATTACACCTCAGAGGTTAACAGGACAATTCTATGTGCTTACCACGAAGCTGTGTGAGGCTGTACAAGAGTCCCAACGAATTATGGAAATATGGACAGTGGAATAAAATGTTTTTTCACGTGAAAGCCTGCTGTGAAAAATCATTGAGTGGATACGAAGCCAAAGTTAACGTCTCACGTCTCAGCCCTACAACAGCATTTTACTCAGCAGTATGTTGTGCGGTCCACTCAAGTCCTTTCGACGAGGAGACTGTTTCAATTGTAATTTCTGTAATATTTATTGTCTCTAATATTTGTGTGTAGCAACCTTTAACAAACGTCCTGCACCACAGTCACAGGCACCAGTGTGACAGAGGCCAGTGGAGAGGAGGGATATGAAAATGACGGTGAGTCTGACATGCTTCAGGGAGCGTGGATTACAAGTTGGAAAACAATGTGTTAGTGGATATCATGGATGAAGAAGAACTGTATAATATTGTATAATATTCATTGCTTAACTTTGTTGAAATTAAAAAGGGTTCAGATTCTAATAAGAAGTGCTGCAGTAGATACTGAACTATCTTGAATACGGATAGGAAGTGAAAACACATTTCACTTTGTTTCAAAAGACCAGTGGAAGAGAAATTCAATGAGAGATCTCATTACAGCAGCTTATGGCTCGGATAAAAACAAGGCTGTCACTTATTGTTTAAAGTTTAAATATTCAGGTTCGAAAAAAAACAACTAAATATTTGATCCAAAACGATCTATCTCAATCCAAAATTGAGTGTGTAGGCTCAACAGGCAAGTGGCCAATAAATCACATCGACCCATCAGGGAATTACAGCTGTGGGCGGGGCAACAGCAAAACCTATTTTATCAACCTAAAAGTTCGGCCCACCTCAACAAAATCAATATCTGCTTCAGTGAGTCGAGAGCGTCGTCTGCAGCGGGCATGTTCACTGCTGCTGCTTGGTGCTGGGTATATACTAACTTTACAACCAAACTCTTCTTCACTCTTCTGGAGACAACAATGCGCGATCATCGACAACGCTGACAAAGCAGCAATCCCCCCCCACCCCCGAAAACACTGGGAGCAGCAATACAGGGAGCCAAGCAATCCCTGAGCTAGCACTGCACTAGTGTTCCCTGACGGCAGATTAGCAACCGATATAAATACATTTGGAGCCAAAAGAAAGACAGTAATGTTACTCGCTGACCAGGCTGGTCTCATTCGTAGGTATCCCAGGAAATGATTTTGTATGTTTTCCACGCAATCTTTAACGAGGAAGCATAAAGTCCGCAAAGGGCCACGTCGGGCGGGAGGAAGGGGTCTTTCATCCAATAGGCCGCTGCTTGCTTCCCATGGGAAGTAGCAGCCAGTAACGGCACATCTGAAGTTGTTTTAATCCAAACCACGATTTGTCCCGAAACAAGTAGTTTATTTGCCTAAACTAACTGAGTTATTTCCTGTGAAGAGGGAAGATTATTTTGAAAAGACCGTATGCATGTTACAAAATTGACTCGTGTTGCAGGCTTTTGTAGGAAAACACACCAAGAATTGTGCGTTTTGGCTCTCCTCGGCTTCCACACATTCCGCTTCAAGTCTCCAAAAACTCTAAAATCTTCTTGCGTGCAAAAGAAAAGGACGAGTCCACCTGGAGGTGAGCGGCGCGGAACTCTTCAGGAAGCCGCGTGATGGAAGGCAGAGCTCGTCTCATTTCAAACGCCGCTCCTCTCCCAACACCAATCACCGTCAATACACACCTGCTTGTTGTTGTGTTGCCCCGAGCTGTATGAAAACCCCCTATGAAAATCACACCTGCGGCGCCTCGAGGCCCCGTCGGTGTGTGTAAGTGGCTCAGTCTCCAATTACGCCTGTGAAGTCTCCTCACACAATCTCACACACACACACACACGTGCACACACACACATAACTGGAGGTTAACGAGGCCTGTCGGCACCTTGATCCGTCCCAGGTACACTTGCTGCTGCCGATGTGGCTGATGCGATACTTCGCCCTGACTGTGCCGCACACTGACATTCATCTGGAGATTTGGTAATTAGCCTGCGCTGACATGCCGGCACACACACACACACACACAAATCCGCCATGTATCAATCAAGGCATCTAACAGTTGGATAATTGGAACAACGTGAGGAAGAAAATGTACTTGTCAGTGGTAAAGAGGAAGTAGAAGAGGTGGAGGAGTGAAGCGACATCAAACCCCCTGAGAGACTGAGACTCTTTGTGGACTTTCTTTTTTCCGGGGTGTGTGAGGGCATGACACAACCCTGTATTTTTCCTTTACTAAACAGAGCATTAGTTCTAATTAAAACTGCAGCCAGCCCTCCCTCCACCCCCTCATCCTTTGTTCGCTCTCTCTCTCTCTCTCCTTGTTGTAAGCTAATTAAGGGCTTATTTATGCATTATTTCTCATGCAGCCAGAGCGGCGATCCCCCACAGAAAACCCTGGCCAAGGTCTGCACACACACCTCAGTGATCCCACACAGGTCATGGTCTGCACTGGGGGGAGAGGGGTCCATAATCATATTCCGCAAACACATGTTCAAATGATAAATACCCATCCTATCAAATAGTAGAACCAAAGAATCCTGCACCAAGTCACTTTGTAAAGTTATCCTACTTTGTGGTAGTTATTAGACTTCTATGATTTTCATGGCACTGCTAAAAGAAAACAATGTGCGCCGGCAAGGAGACAACCACAAGCATGGCCGATGCTTTGTCACCAACACCGTTTATTTGATATGGACGTCACCGCAGCATTGGAATTGTGATATATTTATGCAAAGGGACCAGATGCTCCGTGTTAAGTGTTTTTAATTGAAACACTAATTTACAACACCTGTCCACGGGATGCTTTTTAAAGAAAGTTAAAGTAGGAAAAAAAGCAAAGAGAATACATCCACAGAATACACAGAATATGAATGTGTCGTTACTCCCGTAGCTATGATTTAATATTCATAACAGCTTCACAGTTTGGCTCCTTTAAGATCGACTGTCCAAAGGAGTCACTGTCAGTTTAGTGAGATAGAATATCGTTCACGAGGTGAGAGTAAACAGGGCTGCGGGTACAGCTTTAGCAACACTAAGGGTCAAAGCCCACCAGCAGAACCCCGTCGGCCTCTTGGCTAGCCATCGGAAATCTGAAAAAAAGTCACTAAAAAGCATTACAAAACGTACAGTTTAATTATTCATATAACTGTCCACTTATATTTTCAGTAAAATGTTTTCTCCCTTCTTGCCAAAATAGGACCACGAAAAAAAAAAAAGTAAAAGTTGGAAAACAATTTGGAAAGAAATTCAAATCGGCCTAATTCAAGGAAAAAAAACACTGATGGGAGTGAGAAGAGTTTGCAGAATGAGGCTCAAATGATCTCACCACACAGGAAGATTTTACATTTGTATAAAAATGTTTGGGCTCAATAATAGACAGAACTTACGAGATAAGGTGGAGATTTTTTTTTTGTTCAACGTGCAAACAGGATATTAAAAAAGAAACCATGAAGGGATGGAGGGCGGGTGTGTGTGTGTGTGCTCATTCATATTGACATTAAGAACTTTCCTTTATCTCCCCTTCGACCTGGGAAAGAGGCCTCGCAACAATCGGAGGCAGCTTAGCTCCCGTTGCACAATAAAGAATAATATGATTTCTGTTTACACAGATATCAGCTGCTATCTCACAACTCTACTCCCCCCCCCCCCCCCCCCCACCCCGTAAGCCAATATCTGCAACAGTATATTAGACAGCTATCTGGCATCTACAAATGTCAAGAGGAAGATAACGGCTGGCTCCTGGTAAGGTGGGGAGTGAGGGGGGGTCGGGTGGGGGTGTTTGGGGGGCAGCACACGGCAGGCTGAACATATGCACACATTTTCTCGGCTAGACGAGCAAAGTTCACTTAAACAATCTTGACTGGCAGCGGCGCGGAAGCGAGCAGCTGTCAGTCTTGATACATTTGGTAGAGAAGAGCCGGAGTGCATTGTGTGTGTGTGTGTGTGTGTGTGTGTGTGTGTGTGTGTGTGGGTACAGTGCCAGTAGAGTCATGTGCCAGTTTCTTTTTCTTTTTTCCTCATGCTATCGGTAGCATCTTAAACAAGGCAGTAAACTAACACACAACGACAACACCGAGTCCATCGACGTTTCAGTCACTGGACCTTTAGCGTCACGCTGACAACATGAGAAACATGCGGTTGTGCTTCTGTCACTGACCGACACGACCAAGTCGGATCACGAACACCTGAGACAGTTTCATCATTGAATTAAAAGGATAGGATGCAGTGAAAGCCTGTAAACAGACTAGTTAATGGACAGTGTGCTGTCCATCAAAGCATTGGTATTACCTATGAGGTCAAAAGGGGGGTGAGGTCCTAACCTGACCCGTCACGTGGTTTGTTATTCAGAACCACGGGAGAAGCTGTCATTTGAAACTGTTTGGAATAGGGCTGCCACTTAAAATAAATAAATGAATATGGCAGGTGATTGGATGAACCATCTGCCAATCAAACTCCTACAGTCTGGAGAAGAGAGAAAACAAGAAAAGCCTGTGTTGTTCTTTGTTCTTCTTTCGATGGAGAAATACTTTCCAGTTCTGATAGCACTCTTCAGGAGCCGCCATTGTTGTTAACGACCAACATTCTGCGTCTCAAAAACACCTCAGCCACGCCTGTAACTGCCAGCAGCTTTTCCCAGGATGCAGATTGGTCCATTCTCTGTCTTATCCAACACAAAGTCAAAGGCAATGTGTGATGCAGGGATTCTCAGGGACTCCAGCTGCTGTCCAGGTTTACTATCAGGTTTACTACTTGCTTTGTCTATTGATGTCCTTCACTGTACTTCAGTGGCAGGAATAGACCGATCCACTCGACACACATTCATCTGGAGAATAACTCATCAGAGTTCTTGTTGATGCATGGTGAATAATGTCAGATTGCTATTCCTTATTTTATGGGCTATTTGGGATTTTTGCTCAAATGCATAGCCGATATTAAAAACGAAGAAACAATGCATTTGAATACTGATTTGGAGGTTGATTACCATGGCAACGGTGGAAGCATTCGAGTCAGCCTAACATACTAGGTGTTCTCCGTTATGCATCATTTCATCGCAGTCTATAGTTTCTATAGAAGATGCCCCGTCAGCCCAGAGTCTGGCTCTCAGATTCATTAACTGAAGCCAAGCAGCACTGGTGTTTTGACACACACACACACACACACACACACACACACACACACCCTGTGCCGGCGAAGGTGTCATTTTCTGACTCCGTTTCAGCGCGTGCGATCATGCGTGGCTGGATACAGACATCGTCATTAAAATGCAGAGGAAACCTTTCGTATAATGTCCTGGCGGCGGATCATCAAGCGTTGTCGTACCTAATTCTTAGAACGTGTGTGTGTGTGTGTGTGTGTGTGGGGGGGGAGGTTACGCTTTCCGCCGTTATTCATGAACACCTCGACAAGGCTAGCTGCTCGTGCTCCGGTGCCAGACAACAAGAGGTGTCGCTCCCCAAAAAACATTTAAACTTGAGACAGCTGAATATTGCCCTCTGGCATAACAAAAACACGCCCCTCTGTTCTATGTATTCTTTTCTCCCCCCTGCTGGTGTTTTCTCTCCCTCCCTCCCCTCCTCCCTCACATCCACCGCCCGTCAAACATGTCCGCCGAGAGAGGAGCCGAGCGCCTGTCATGTTTCGCGGCGTAACGCCTCCTTACTCATTATGCACTGGTGACATCACTACAAAAGCAATCACGGGGCCGTGATAAACGGCAGGCTAATTAAAAAGACGGGCTGACGAAGTGACGAAGAGATATGCATGCTGGTCTCTTTGCAGCGCTCACATCTGCACACACAGAAATAGAGCGGCCCACTGCGCCGCTTCGCTCTTCCACTTTTCCTTGGTAACACGTGCAACTGTACGGGTTATTTCTTAAAAACATACAGTTCAGTGGTGTTTTTTTAGCTTCATTTAAATGTATTCAAGTCTGTGTCATGCAATCATCAACACATAGTTGTTTTTTTTACCAAGTTTGGCAGACAACTTTTTGTAAAATGCAGGTCATTGAGACTGGTTATGAAATACGGTTGTCTCTAATCAGGGGTCACTAATAGGCGGACGTATAACTGATGGATAATTGAGAATTATACATTTTGGTAGAGCGCATCTATTTTAACCTGCGCAGCTTTTCTAGCCTTTACGGCACTCGGTCAGCAGTCCAGGAAACACACCGACCAATCGCATGAGTTGTAAATCATCTCACGTGACGCTACTCAGCCAATCGAATGTGTGTATTCCAAAATGCATTGTGCTTTGACCTGCAGTCGGAGCTCCGGAGGGAGGAAGAGAGCTCAGCAGCCGGCAGCAGTCTCCTCGGAAACACTACCGCATTTGTCCACAGGGACCGCCAAAATCAACATCTTTACGTAATATCTTTAAAATGATTTTTCCCCAAAATGTTTTGCCTACATTATACATTTAAATATGCACAGTAGCATTCAGCTGTTTATCTGTGAAACCAGATGAACAGTAAGAAGAGACAACGTGTACCTGTGTGTGTTTGAGTCCGACTCATTCTTCCTCCGGTACAGCCCCATACATCTTATAATACTTTTTAGTGTACGCATACTTATGACAATATCACCCACAGCGCTCAAAAACACCAGAATCTCTGAAAGTCTAAACACAAGCATGAAGAATTTAATCAGATCGTGTTAATCGGGGATATTCATCAGAGAATAAGGGCTCAGATTTCACGCTCACGTGTGCCCCCTGGTGGTTGTTGGCGCACTCAAATGAAAAGTCCCCCCCTCCCTCTCTGCAGCAGGCGGGGCTTTTATCGCCGCGGCGACCGAGAGAACGATCACGATCACATCGCTCACTGACGTTTACCGTCGCAGCTTTGGCTAAAACTGCTAATTCATAGAGTGGCTAAACAGGTGACATTCTGACAAAGCCGTGCTTTCATAGTTTTTAATGGAACACAATGGGACATTTTCAACAGCTGTCATTCCCAGAGCGAACATCTGGATCTATAGCGGATAACGTTCAGCAAATGGATTGTCTCCGAACACTCTTTCTTTTATTGTCATTTCATTGTGTGGGTCATCATTTATCATCATGTCTTTTATTGACTCATTTCATTGGAGTTAAGGACGCACCTGAGCACAATGCATGCACGATATCCTGGTTATTGATCAGGTATGTTCCGTGCAAAAATCACATCATATTTGTCCAATACGTTGCAGTAGCAATGCTGCATCTGTCTTTTACTTGAAGACAGCTGTCACAAAGATCCGCGATTGTTAGAAGGTGGTGTTTTGAAGGATTAAATCCTGTCTGTTGCTCATTGTTCACAGCTCCACCTCGGGGAGGCTTTATTCCCTGTATTTTCATTAGTTGGGAGAGTGAGGATATTAAAGCTTAGGAGGTTTTAGGTACCAAAGGGCCCAGAGTCTTTTGACCTTTTCTGTGCACGTCGCTGCTGTTGTCTTTGAGCGTGCCGGAATTAAAAGGATCACTCGGGGAGAGCCTGTCTAATCGAATCAGTGTGAATCAGGGAGAGGGGCTCCCGAGGTGTGGGAGGCTCCGATATGAGGTGTGGGACTGTACTCTCCTCTTTAGGTTTCTGCAAAGGGCATCCCTTAATCACCCGACTGTGGAGAGAGGAGGTGCCAGCGAAGGTGGACATCCACCTTTAAATATGCTCATGATCAGGTGGCCGTGGTTCCCTGGCGCAGTTAGTTGTGAACCGACGCTTCACCAACAATCATCTGGACGGTGCCGGGTTGTCTTAAGACTGTCAGATTAAATTCAAACACATCATTCCGGAAAGAAGAAAGAGATCCAAAGTCTCTCGTCTCAAATACAATCAAATGAGAATAGGCTAAAGCAACCTATAAGCTAATTGTTTAGTTTAAGAGACTATTCGTTTACATACAGGAATAATAAAGAAATGTTGTTTCTTTTGTTATTTGTCTTTTTTTCTCACAAAATAACCAAAGTAATCTGAGCAGAATATCGAAAAGGAACCGAACCGATAAGCAGAATCGACAAGAGTAATAGTATCGATACAATCCTAACGATACCATCCCTACATACGCACACAATGAAATGCAGTTTAGCATCCAAATAGAAGTGCAAAAAAGTACAAAGTATTGCTCATATGTCTATCTGTCTCGATACAGTATATCTATAAATAGAGAGACATATATAAATAAGAACTATAATAGACAAGGATGGATATGAGTATGCTTGGTCTTCACAGTAATAAAAGTTTGTATTAATACGCTAAGATATACAGCATAAACAGTAAAACATATGCTCCAGTTACAGTATGTACCAGTATTGGGTATAAAATGTATACTGCAGTTTTCATCATACAGTGCTGTGATGCAGTTGGTTGTTCGTTGCCCGAGAGAGTTTATTGTTCTGTAGAAGTGATTATTATTACTCAGCATATCTGTTGGATTTCATATTTCTATTATTGTTTTTGTTTTTTGCCTAAAAAGCTTTGAATTAATTGATTTAATGTTACAGAAACTTCTTCAGTCTGAAACCATATATTATCTTTTTTGTATTTTTGGTGTTAGAGAGCCGTCCTAATTCTGGGATTACCCAATCCTACATTAGGGTTTTTCAAAAATAACGGCCAAAAATAGCAGCAGCGGGATTCTTAAATCGGTATGGTAGGAACAATGAAGATGAGTGACAACATGAACACAGAACTACAATGATTGAAGGGCAGCTCAAACCGTTTAATGATGCTTTGCTGCTCTGCTCTGGAGAGGCCTAAAGGAGGCATGGGGGCTCTGCTACTGCTTGTTCAGATCACAAATGCACGTTGGATTTTTTTCGATAAGAGTGGCCTCCAGACTGAAGTTGCAGATCTGAAGTTTAACATCACAGCCTTGTATCTCACGTAACCTCACAAGGACACCAAAGCTATCTGAACTCTGGTAGCTAGCCAGTGACACGTGAGGGCCAGTTGATAATACATCTCGAGCGGCCCGCCGGTACATTCGGATCAAAGATACAGGCGCGACAGGACGAGATGCCGATTGAAGAATCGTTTACGTTTGCTACGTAACATTTGTCTGTGGTTGTTATTTAAGTACGTAAGATATGTGAAGAAAGTACGGTAAAAACCGTGTTGACTCTCTTTCACACGGGACACAAACAGAGGTCTCCTGGGTGAAAGTCCTGTCTTGTTTGACCCATCCATCAACCCCCAACCTGATCCCTCCGGCGATCAACGGATGAACAGATGATCACGAAACTCTGAACCTTATAGTAAATGCAGTACTTCCCTTCTAACGAATATCTATGAGGCTGATGACCACCGATAACACCCATCCAATATGCTGATAACATTCAACATGTGATATATATATATATAACACTCTTTTCCCTTCCCTTCACAAGGAGTTACTCCTTGATAATCAGGACAACGTGTTTCCTCTATGGGCGTTAAACAGCTAATGTAAAAAAGGATCTGGCACACTGACTGATGCAGAGGAGTAAAAACACCTATTTACTAATTCAACAAGTCATGTTCAAATTAAACTGAGAAAGAAAACTTGGGCTTCCAGTTTGTAGAAACATTTTGGAAGAAACAAAACATGAAACGATTCTAATATAGATTTTTTTTGTTTGAATGAAAGTAAAAACCAGCACCTACTCAAACACATGTCCACCCCCCACACCAACACATACACACACACACACACACACACACACACACACACAGGGAACGCTTGTTGTTGTGTTGTTGCCGCTGAGACTGCAGCAGCTGTCAGTGTGTTAGCGTGTGAGATAAAACCAGGAGGCTCAGTGATACTGCGGGGATCTGAAGTGCCAATTAATTAGGATGAAGGAAAAAAGAGTGTGCGAGCATGCTGCAAACCTACAGCATCAGCACAGATGTGGAAAGGCAGTGTTTCTTAAAAGTGTGGGCTGGGACCGAGTAGGGCTCGCTTTGTGAGGAAATACAAGTGTTTTGTATAATAATCCACCATTCAGGGTGAGAGACGACGTTTGTCATCCGGGTCTGTTCTTTTGTCTCAACACAACATTTGTGTTTATTCTGGCAGTATTTGATGATTTAGCAAACCGTAGCAAAAGCAGCATGCGTACCAGTAATTACACTAATGCTTATCATCATAGTTGCAAAGTAGCATATGAATCTGCTAGTTTACACTTTGCTGTAATTTGGAACTATTGTTCAGCTCCGTTTTGAACTTCCTCTGCATTTGAATGCAGGCAGAAACATGCGGCATTAAACTGCGCTAACCACCACAGCCTGCCTCGGAGGCTTTGGAAATGTATTTGCCAAGCTTAATTTGAAAAATACCTTCGAGGAATAGGTATAAGACTTGAGCGGAGAAGCAGACTATTTGTGCTTCACCTGCTCGCAGCGCTCATTTATGCAGAGCAAATCCAGTGTGGGGAGTTTTTTAGCCCGAGCCAGTCCAGTACACTGAGAAGAACGTTTTTAAGGATACTACCACAGTCTCAACACATATTTATGTAATTAATCCTCCCAGTTCTTTATTCCTTCTTTATAGTTTGTTAGAAGCAAAATGTGATGCAGGGTCTGAAAAACAAATCCGGCCTTATTTTAGTGGTGGGGTTGCGCTAAATGATGGCCAGTAGATTGTTTCAGGTCATACTGTCTGGAACACTGATAATGGATCTCATGACTACTGCAGCTAAGGGATGGACCGGTAGTCACAGTGGGTTCGGGGTAAAAGAGGACGTTTTTCTTCTTTCTGTTTGCCTTCAGAAACAACAGTATTATCTGACCTAACACAAACAATCTAGTTGGTTAAAGCTACTACAAGGAACATTCATTTTGTGTGGATTTTGGCGGACCCCGTGGACAAAAGCAGTAGTGTTTCAGAGCACCAAATTCTCTTTAGAAAACCTCTAAATCTGGGAACAGGCCAGTATCATGGCAGGTCGTGAAATAGTCAATATAATGTAATCTATTGGTTTTGTGTAAATTGCCACAAATTGTCTGTTTGTTTGTTTTTTGGTGTTTCTCAGGATGAAAACAGGGACAATGGAAAGTCATTGTGGATCCTTTTTCGTGGTGGACACAAGTGAACGTATCCATGTGACTATGCTACGGTCAAAGTATGTGAAGTAGTAATTAGTATAGACGTAGACAATATATAGTGAGAGGGATGTATACCGATACATTATGAAGACATTCAACATGTTGGATATCAAAGATATGCACACATGTTAAAAAAACACTTAATGAACACAATTTTAGTAAATTCCTCATTTTTCAAAAATCCACACTTTGATCATGAATACAAGTGTGACTTTTCATGTGAGTTTTTGTATGTCCATAACATGTGTAAATTTACCTTTGCATGCTAAATATCGTCTTTGGGCACAAATGGGTTAATGCACATACAGTGGGCTGCCAAATTATGTTTTAAGAGGACATATCGATCCTGAATGTGCCTTTCTTTGTATATGGAATCCAACTGGATTTTTCTTGCTGCCTAATATATCATTCCAAAAACCTGCATGTACAAAAGTAATTTCTGAGCTTTACGTTCTAATGTAGCTGTCACAAAGCTCCACATGGATGAAACATTATTAAATTATTTTTTGTTCTTTTACTTTACTTCCCATTAGTGTACTCCACATTGTTCAGCAGTGCACGCGGTTTGCACAACTGCACAGATTTGCCTGCATTCAAGACAGGTGTCCCATCAGGCACGTTGCATGAAAATCTGGTCTCTGTGCATAGTCTCAGTGTTCACTTAAAATGTGTGTAATCTGCAATTCCATAACAACTGGACAAACACCATTTACTGATGATGTTGTGACTCAAAAGGCTACAACAGCTACTAAATGGAATTTCTTGTTGAGCTGTTTATTCAGCTATTGATAGTAATATAACTATCATGCCAAAACCATTCAATTTAAAACCTGCAGATAAAGACAATCTTTATTGTGGGCTCTCAACATGTTAGGGTAGCTAGTTCCACTATTACCTCATAACCAAGCTCATAAAGGCAACCAAAATAGGACCCAGGACAGAGCCTTGAGGCACACCCCGAGGCAGAGTTACAGACACATATGGAGTCAAACACAGTTAAAAAGGTTGCAGGGGATTGAGGGGGTGAATTTTTTTTTGGGGTGAATTTTACACTTAATACCATTCAACCAATCAGAGGAAATAACAGAGGCATCTAATCTTTCTCTTAGTTTTTAATAGCATAGTTAAGAGCACAATGTGTCAATGCTTTAAAGGCCCACCACACAGGTCCCGACCCAGTCCAAGCTCTCCATGAAGACAAACAGAAGCTCCTCTTGAACCTTAATGAATGAAGAAACCTCAGGAGAGACCAATTGAAGAGAGGCCACCCCGCTACTGGGGTGGCTGGGTGTGTAACAGGCACTGTTGGTTGGGTATAACAGTTACAGAGCAGAAAATCAACAATAAATAGTCACAGCAAAAATCAACAAACACAATAATATACTTATAGCAAGTTCAAAATGCAGTAAATTCTTAAGACCAGTTCACAGTGAGATTAGCAGAGCATCAGAGTCTGAGGGGGGCGGAAAACTGCAGTTTTTGTCCACACTCAGCATTGAACTGATTGGCACTCTTTAACTGACTGGATGGACTTCAGATGATTGTTAGCATCTGCACTTCACTGTCAGGCGCTTCTTCCCTCTGACAAGCTTTGAGCAAACAAGCCTTTATCTACCCATGACATGTTCTTGACCACCTGAACTTGCAACAGGCCTTTGTTTTGTTGGCTCTAAGACTCATTCTCTTGCGTCATCACATTATAGTTGCATTGAAAGACCCCTTTGAGTTCCTGCACTTGTTGTTGCAGCCTCGCCATCGTGTCTCGTAGCCTCTTACCGATGATACGTTTCGGTGACCTCCTCAAGTAGTTTTGTCCAAGGCCTTATTTTGTTGGTGCACAGAGTTGTTTTATTGCGTAATCACATTGTAGCTATGTATGTCTTTGAGTGCTTTCTGAATATGTTTGAGCTCCTGGACGTCTTATTTCCAGGGCATTGTTTTGTTCTACAGTTCCTGTTAGGGATCTAGTCATTCAAAAAATGTAATCAAATACTCTGAATATACAGCTGAGGCTCATGGAAATGTCTTTTTCAGTGTATAAAGTATTGGAAAAACTGAAATGTTGACCTGAAGATGGCGCCAGATGAAAAGCCAGTTGAGAATTTCTGGACCAAATTCCATGGCAATCCATCCAATAGTCGTTGAAACATTTCACTTAAAGCCACAATTGTCAACCTCATGGTGGTGCCAGAGCAGGGGCGTAGGCTTGCACATGGACAGTAGGAACATGTCACTACCAATATTTAAGCAAACTGGTTCGCATTATCTTTGAACAGAGTGAGTGAACAGACACACAGACACACAGACACACACACACACACACACACACACGGTCCAGTTCAGAGCAGCTCAGCTCACAGCAGCTTCTCCGTAGCAGCAGCCCTGTTCAGTTAGGTTAATTGTGGGTGGTGAAGCACTGGGCGGTGTGACGAGGGGAGTTTATTTGCAGATTAAATTACCAGTTGAGAAGCAGCTGAGGGAGGATAGAGGTGGTGGCACACACTCACACACTGCTTTGGCCTCTTTGATGGTGTAATGAACCAAGGAGACCTCCAGAGCTAATATCAACGCATATCTACGGCACATGTCCACCACCAAAGTATGAAGGTATTGTTTTTGCAGGGGCACGTCTCTCTTTCTACAAGTTGAGATCAGTTTATTGTTCATTGGTTTGCAGGCGGCCGTCATTTGCAAAGCTCCACCTGCTGGGAAAAAAACTGTGCTTTTAGTTAAATTCACATAATTCTGGATTAATGCATAACAATAAAAAACTCCTTGGTTGCTGCTTTTATTTACCGTTATTCCACAATGTAAGGTCAGTGGCTGATCATATAATTGAGCTTGAGAGGCTGTTTTTTGGGGATAGCCCACGCTCAAGTGCCCAAAATATCTGAAAACAACAACACGCATGCCCAAAGCTTTTGGCAATTAAAATGAAAGGAACAAATTTGTCGAAACAAAAAAAAGATTGCCTTCATACATTTCTGCAAACCACGGAATACTTTGAATGTGGACTGTTTCTAAACCAAAATATCTCCCACGAATACATATTATATCTATAGCGTGTGGTTTTCCTGCTAAGCTAGTTTAGCATAGTGTGCGTCCCAGAACACATGTGCATCACCAGGGTACAATGTTGTTCTTCCGTGGTGGGCATGTCAGACAGCACGTTGGGTGAGTTGCCATGTTGAGTGCAGTGGCTCCACCGAAAGAACATTATATTTCCCACAATTAAGCTTCTGCATTTTCCAAATGCACTAGTATTATTCAAACATATTGTTCGGTTCGTGAGCCTCGTACCGAACGGTTTAATAGGAATATGTGTATTGTTACACCCCTAGAAACAGATAATAAGCGTAGCTGTGGCGTCATAATGAGGTTATTCTGAGGTGGTTCAACTGTAGTAGGACAGCACTGAAGGCCCAGCTATAAAATGCACGGCCCGCCACTGATACACGCAATACTTGTAAGTAGATACGGCCACTGTTGGTTTGCCTCATGCTTTAACAGCACCACCCTTAAATGTCACAGTAGGGTAGCTCACTATCTCGGTAGGATAAGACTTTCTTCAACCGTCTCTCTGCCCGCTCTCCATTTTACTGCTCTTGAAAAAACAGAAGCGTGACCTTTTCAAGCTGACAGGGAGCCAGTCTATAAAACAGCAGTGGAAGCTGTGACTTTCATCTAAACAGGCCCTGTCCGGCTCCGCACACTTCTCTCTCCATTAGGTGTTCCAGTTAAATTCACACGCGCAGGCTCACCGACACGAACTCACTCGCATGCGCACGCGCACGCGCACACGCACACGCACACACACACACACACACACGGCTTCGCACAGCTGCTGTCGGCGGGTGGAGATGGGCGAGGCGCTCGGTCCAATCATAAGTGAATCAGTGTATTTTCTGTCCCTTGGCTGCGAGTGACAGATTGAACCATTATGAACTGATGAACACTGTCTGCATTTCTTTCTCTTTTTTCTGTCTCTTCTTCATCTATTCGGCTCTGCTGTTTTTATTTTTGACAGGAATGTGAATTCATATCACGTCATGGTAACTGCTGCAGGCCGAGCATGTTGGGTTCTGATGCTCGGTATCCACATCTTCTCATGGGAGAGGCAGAACCTGAACCGGAGGTTTTCTTTTGTTTGGAATGTGAACAGTGAAAACTGGAGTGTAAATTTCCTGAGGCTATTTAATTTTAGTCTGCTCTTGCATGCCTTGAGGAATGAAGTGTGTGTGGGAATGCAGAGGAAGGGGGAAACGTTTTTGCATTAAGTGCTGAGCGTCTATTCTGCACTGAGCGCTGCACACTTGGCTCGGTGAAAAATATTCAACTTTGGGGGAAAGCCGTCCTCCACGCTGTCACTTTTTACCCAGCCGTCCAATAGCACTGGAGGAGGGGCGACCCCACATTGAGCTTTGTTTGTACTGCCGCTTGGTGCGAGCTCCCTCGGATGGCATGCTAGCAGGGAGGCCTTTTTGCTCAATGCGCTGTTTGTTGCATTATTCTCCCAAACGGCAGAGGGCAACAAACAAAATGAACTGTGAAGAGTCAAAAAGACGAGTGTCACCCAGACATACGCACATAGGCCTAGTCCACATTACTCCAGTTTTCCTCCAGTTTTCCTACGTTTACACTGAGCAGCCACACCACGCCGGAGTTTTGGAGCGCCCTAAACGGAGGAACCTGAAAACTCCGCCGAGATTGGAGCTATTTGAGACCTCCGGGGTTTTGGTTGAGTGTAGGCGTGAGATACGGGTGTATACGGATGTACGCCGACGCGATCCATGTGCTCGCTACTGGATTCAGGAGGAGGAGGATGAGCCTTGCTTGCTGTGTTGTCTGTACTAGTAGCTATTGTGGAGTTAAATGCGTCATTTTACAATGCTGCTACTGCCTACAGGCGGAGGAGGCGAGCTATTCTTCGAGCGATGAGCGACAATTCCCGAGTCCAGAGACGCTGATAGTGCCAGTTTTGTACACGCTGTATTACCTGTTGTACTAACAGCTGTTGTGCAGTAAAAAGTCTGCATTTATGTGGAGGAAGCAGCTGTTATTCTAGCGATCAGCGATCTGCTTGACCATCGGCGATCTGCTGATGCCCCTGTTTTTTCTGCTGGGTGACCCAGCTTATCCCCTGATGCCGTATCTCATGAAGGAATACCCCGATGGAGCTAACGTTACATTCATCAGCCCCACGGCAACAACAACAGAGGAAGCGAGTGATCGACGTGTGTTGACCACATTTATGGACCATAATCGAGTAAACGTTTCCGTGTAAGTGTTGATTTTAAAGGAGAGAGAGAGAGAGAGAACTACGTCTGAAAAATAAAACTTCTAAAACTTTCCACGAACTGTGTCTGTTTGAGTTTATAGAGGAAGATCTTAAGTATCAAATACAACCTTTCATTATTAAAGACTAACGTACTTTATTACTCTGTCATATTTCTTTTTAACTAAGCAAGCAATCCACTTCCTGTTTACACCATCACGCGCATGCCCAGTGTACGTTAATGGTCACGTGCTGTCCGCCTTCCCCGGCTGCGTGTGGATGCAGATCAACCTGAGAATAATGCTGAAAACTCCTGTGTGGACGGAGATCGGTTCTATTTGAGAACTCTGCATCCAACGACACACGGCCTAATGTGGATATGGCAATAGTCTGTAGGTGTAACCGACAGAACGCCTTAAACCAACCTCCACAATGATGGGAGGGATTGTAATTATCTGTAAACTCATATCTTATATTCATGGACTACTTTATTACCTTTGTACAAACCCGGTAAAGAAACAAGTCAAATATTAAATGCATTAGAAAGAAAATAATGTTGAATATCCTGTATTCAACTTGGCTGCAAAACATTGACTCAAATGAGGATTTTTAAGATGCTGTTTGTAAAGCACTTAAAGACAAATTGGAAGTCTTTGTATAATCTCAAGACATGTAAATAGTTCTTCTATCAGTGAATGTTAGGCTCCTCCCTGAACTGGGCTCCGTCCAACTTCAGCTCTTGAGCAAAACGAGTGGTAACATCCTCGCCGAGATGTTTTGTGAGGAATTTAAGTTTTAAAGCGCTCCTAATTATGGATATAATGTGATACAGTATATTTACTCGTAGGAGTCTGGTCATTTCATGCATGAAGTGTCTGTGAGACGGGGTTTGAGGAATGTGTTGGAAGCGGGGGATTGGAAAGTGGCTGGGTGAAGTGTGAAGTTTAGGACAATGGATCACAGGCCCAGGTGGGGCTTGTTGGACTTCAGCCAATCGATGAGCTGAGGAATGCACCTTTGGGGAGACAAATGGTTTGAAGCTCTGCGGGTTTTCAGATCTTCTGCTGGCCATCGAGGAGGCAGACCAGCCTTCTGGGTGGCTCGGATTGGATCTCACATTTCATTTTATATATAGGTTTGTTTTGTTATTAGTAGTGTGATTCGGTTTGTAACTGTCTGTATCTGTTTTTATGCCTCTTGGATAATAAATCCATTTGATTTTTACTTTAACCATTTCTCCAAAAGTTATGGCCTAACAGTTTCCACGCCAACAAAACCTTGTGAACCCTTTTAGACCGGCGGGTCCGTCCCGTTTCCTTACCTTGTGCTCACTTTATTTTTTTATTCGAAGATTTTCAGAAGAGCAACAGGTGTTTACAGCTGTAAAAAAGTATAAAATAAAAAAACCTTTGGCGGCTACGATGTAACACTTATGGATTTAAAGGTAGCCCTCTCCATTACTGTCTACACTTCAAATAGCTGTCACTGTTAAGAAGATTGGTTGTGGTGCAAATTATAAAAAAATAACAAAAAACAGCAACTTGGATTTTATAGTGCAATTATCTTTTTGGCTGCTTTTTAGAAAGTAACAAACCTTTTGGTCCTTTTAATACTTTCTGCTTTCTGTCTGCTTGTCCACAATAATAAGAGGTTTGTACTGAAAGGGGTTGGCCACACAATCTAATCAAGAAGCTGCAGGGAACACCGCTTACCTTAATGCATCGTGGGTAGAGCTGGCTGGAATTAATAGCAAATGGGAGTTCCTCTGCTGTCTGAAAGAACCGCCTTGGGGGGAAGTAGCAGGGTGTGTTTTGTGTCAGGAGGCAACCAAGACAAATAAACACAGCCTCCTCCGTCTGCACTCGGAGAGAACCATAGTCCATCCTCATGTGCTGATTCGTTGGCGTTTTTTAATACCCAACAACTGATTTTGGCACTCAAAACATTTAAATCAAGCTTATAACCCTGCCCTTTGAACAAAAGTAGTCTGAGTGAGAACGTAGAGTGAATTTTGAAAGATGTGGACATTGAATGTGCTTTGTCTCAAAGCAATGGAGCGATCCACAGTTTAATCCACACTGACGTCTGTTGGGATGACTGTGAAGAGTTTTGGAAAAGGGTAACAGTGAAACAGAAAATAAATCTCTAAGGTCAACAGAAATTTTAGGAAATACGAACATTCACACCAAATCAGGTGTTGGCTGCATAAATGCCACTCCTCCCATTCAACTGAATGTGCATAGTGAGTTTGTGGGGACCGCAGAAAAAAAGCCACAGATGACTGCAGCGAAAAGTTGAAACAGAATCAACCCACTGACACACTGACATCACATGACTGCCGATCAATGGGATATTCAAATCAAAGAGGTCGATCCAATGAGTGTCTCATGGGCTAACTGCGCTAAACGCTGCAACGCCTGAGGTCCTGTCATTTGTCAAGCTTGAATACCCTAAATACCTTGGAAGGATTATGCATGATAAGATAAAATATTCTTTATTAAACCTTCGGGACATTTGTCTTGTGCACAATCCACATACACACATAGAAGATATATCATATATACACGTATGCATGATGGACTTAAAACTAATGTGTTATTGATCAATGTTCACAGACGTAACTCAACCGCTTGCTATTAAACATGTCTGATAATTTTGGCAAATATAAGCCAGCGTATTAGTCAGTACCAGTGGTGGGCGGTTCCAGAAAGTACTGACTCAGTAATTACTGGACCCGCCTCACAAGCGTCTAGGCTACCTTTAAATAATTTCCAAACCTGGTCAGAGCTGGCTGATGCTACGCTATGTTTGGCCAGTCTGTGTTAGACTTAGTGAAAGGTCAATTCAGCCCCCATCAATGGACAGCGACAAATAGTAAACAGAGTGCCCTCATCAGTGAAAGGTATGAAGGCTGTACTGAGGTCGGCAGTATAGTCTTCCACTTTGTCTGACAATTAGGAGCCTCATTCAATGTCTTAGTATAACCAAAAAGACTACAATATGTACAGCATACCACATCCAGGCTGTAACAACCACATCCAACCTCAAGACCACCAAACCAAGCTGCTACAATAAACAATCAATGCTTATTATTTTCAAAATTATTTAAAAAAAGAAGGAACAAAATAAAAAAATGAAATAGTTTGCACAGCATTATGGCGCAATGCATGTCATGAAGAATAGAGTCTAAATAGGATAAAACAGGAAGACGGACACAACAAAATGTGGCGATGAGAGAAAATGAGGAGACAGAAGGAGAGAATAGTGGCGAAGAGAAGGCGGACAGAAAAGAAGATGGAAGAGCAGGATAGAGAAGCAAACCGGAGAGCAGGTGTTTGAGTGGGGAGCAGACGGAGAGGTAAGAGTAGAGGATTCAGGAGAGTGGGAGATGAAGAAAGAGACTTGAAAAAAGGGGGGGAAAGGTGAGAGTGAGCTCGCCTGCATAAGAGAGCCGAAGCCAAGGTGCCATATGAAGAGACAAGACAAGACAAATGACACTGTAATGGATTTCTCTCTTTCTTTCTATTTCTCCTCTCTCCCCCTTTTTTCTCCCATTCCCGCCTCTCTGGTTAATGTAACATCTCTTGATGCATTTCATTCACCGTTAGCTGTTCCAGCCAGAAGATACTCTGTCAAACCCATCTACATTAGAAAATGGCCTTTTTCTTGCCTTGCCTCCCCATCCCTCCCTCCCTCCCTCCCCCCCCCCTTCTCCCCCTCTTTTCCCACCACTTGCGACTATTCATCTTTTTTAGCAGAACGCATTTGGGCATGGATGAAGGCATACATTTATCAGCGAGGACATTTAAGAACATATCTCACGGAAAAAGAGAACATTTATCACCTCCTATTTAGAATGGCTGGGAAGGGAATGCGCGGCTTCCGACTTTAGTCAATGAGGGGAAAAGTTTTTCCACGGTGACACCCGTACTTAGTCTGCATGACGGATGTGATGAACATTCATCTGATGAGGTGAAACAAAGACAGTGGATTTTACGTTGAGGATGGAGTGATAGGCCTACATACTCACGCCATAATTCCGTGGTTATGTAAGGCAGATGTTTCTCATTGCACCTTCAGCTGGACTGTTGTAATGTTGATGTTACTTGGTTATCTGGGCTATATCAGGATTCACTCTGACTGCAATCATGACCAATGTTTACCGAGCGTAACGTCCAATGTTTACCGAGCGTAACGTCCAATGTTTACAGAGCGTAACGTCCAATGTTTACCGAGCGTAACGTCCAATGTTTACCGAGCGTAACGTCCAATGTTTACCGAGCGTAACGTCCAATGTTTACAGAGCGTAACGTCCAATGTTTACAGAGCGTAACGTCCAATGTTTACAGAGCGTAACGTCCAATGTTTACCGAGCGTAACGTCCAATGTTTACCGAGCGTAACGTCCAATGTTTACCGAGCGTAACGTCCAATGTTTACCGAGCGTAACGTCCAATGTTTACAGAGCGTAACGTCCAATGTTTACCGAGCGTAACGTCCAATGTTTACAGAGCGTAACGTCCAATGTTTACAGAGCGTAACGTCCAATGTTTACAGAGCGTAACGTCCAATGTTTACCGAGCGTAACGTCCAATGTTTACCGAGCGTAACGTCCAATGTTTACCGAGCGTAACGTACGAGTACGGTGGGTTGTTTTCGGTTTCCGTTGATGCTAAATAAGTTCAACCGCTCAGTATACAGGTTAACCCTTTGATCACAGTAAGTAGCTTTAAGGTTGCCAAAATTAGAACTGGAAACAAGTTGTCTTAAATTGTTATTTCTTTGCATGTTAAATCATATGGGAGTCAGTTGAAGCGCTAAAAGGAGTTGAAGGGAAATTGAAGATGCAAAGTGCATTAAAAGGCACGTTTTTGGATGGCCTCGATTACATACAAAGTCAATGCAAAGAAATGGCAGAAAGAAACCATTGGTATCAAAGATGCTCTGGACCAATATGGAGGTAGGCCCCTCCTGCTGTCCGGAGCATCTTGCACGGGTGACGCAGATTAACACAAATGATCCAGTCGTCAAACTCGCTTTGATTAGAAAATAAAAGATTGCATTTTTATGGATCAAAAAGAAATCTATGAGATTTCACTGCACACAAAACGTCTCGATGCAGGAATCAGGACAGCACAGATATTGTAGCTTCTTCGATTCTTATGGTTATGAAACTGTGACATATATAAATGCGGGTGTGGCCAAATCTGTTAATACCGACATTCCTAACAATATTAATAGTTTATATAATAAAATATTGATACTTGGCGTTTGTGTTTCGATGAAATATTGCCCGCAAAATATCGCGATATACGTGTGGATTGTTTCACCCCTAATTGGAATGCATGTAGAGTAAGTACGAACAGGGATTACAGCTTTGAACAACTAAAACATTCACTTTGAGACAGGTGGTGGTGCCATCATTATGAAAGAACATTGACACTCTTCAGTTTCCTGCATATTCACAAAGCTCGTGTTGATACTTTCATTAGTGAACACCTGGAACATTCCTGCTTCCTGTTTCTTTAAACTGATGTGATACAGAAAGTGCTCGGTTGAGTCCAGCATTACTTTGTGGAAAGATGCTATTATGAGGAAGAAGTAACGGAATACATATACCTTCTCTTCATCAAGGAACCCTTTCCTTTGCCAGCGATGTTAGATCCTAATGATGCTGTGTGATGTTACTGAGTCCGTCTATGAATGTATGAAGTATAACAAAGTCTGAGTGCATTAGGTACCCAGTGTTCACCACCTGCTATTGAGTAATAGTACCCATGTGGAGTATAACAGGACCACTACAGTCATTCTAGTGTATGACAGAAATCATAGGAATACCTGCTTATTTTTTGTCAGTTTCAACGATAGAATACATTGTGAAGAAATACAGTGTTGGCAGTAGAACCACTACGGATCTAAATAACCCAAGGCATGAATTCAGACAGCGACAAGGGCTTCAAAAACTTTCCTCTTCTCACGTGTGTTCTTTGTTTTTCTAAAGCCAAATGCTGACTGTAAAGCGCATCATTTGTTTTGCTCATAGACCACAACTCTGCTGGGAAGACAGGAACTGGGATGGAACTGGCACATCTTTTAGTCTCCGTGGGCTTTCTTGGACAAGCACAATAGGCAGTGAGCGGGAAAGAAGAGAGCAGCTGACACTTTGCGGTGTTTGGGAACGACTGTGGTCGATGAGTCCGCTGAAATTCTGAATGAAAATGTTGCTTTCATCTTCAAGTGAACACACCCAAGATGGGTCTCTTTCACACTCTTCTAGTGAAAACCTTTATGATTGATGTCATCAACAGATGGAGTTTCTTCCGCCACAGACTCTATTAATGTTATATTTACCTTTGAAGATCCAGCAGAAACAGACTCGAGCATCTTGTTGGATTCCACCGTCTGTCGACATCATTCCAGCATTTACTCTGCTTTGCTCCACCCAGCCAAGTTGCCAAGTTTCTGCAAAAACAACAGATACGTTGAATGTCGAAATTGTTTGCATTCGGTTGGAGCAAGTGCCGTTGTGTATCGAGCAAAAGGTAACGTGGAATAATAAAGAGTATGACAAGCAAGACTGTCCACTAAGGGCAGGTAGGAGGGGGTGATTGATGAGTCAAACAAACTGTACTTGTTGACTATATCTATACATATAGGACAGAGGAGGAGCTGATGCTTGGTGCTTAAACGTATCATAGTTGATGGACAATGTTTCCTTGGTGTTGAATTTTTAATGTTAAGCTGCCAGCCAGCTGTTTTGTTGCTGGTGTTTGTATTCTACCTGATTCTAATAATAATTAAGAAAAGCCCTAAAGGACAGTGTGTTGCAGAAGGACAATACATTATCCTTGAATCACTTGTGAAACACCTGACTACTTGTAGTTCGCACAAATTGTTAGCTACTATTTGAACTGTACTAGATCCTCTGTGATGCAGACTGCACTTCTCTTCACCGCAGGCACCAGGCACTGCTTTAAAGCCTAAAGTCAGTGAACAGACGCCATGCAGTCCCAGGTGCCCTGTGAAGGTGTTGACTACAGTAGCACTACGGAGAAAAGCTTTCATGTGCTGCTCTCGGTTTGGTTGACGTGTCCATGCACAAGTCCACAAAATGCACGTGCAAGAGCACTTCCCTAATGTGTTTGCATGTGTAGGTATCCGATGCACGTGCGTTCAACTGTCACATTTGTGTGTGTGTAGACTCCACCGTGTGTGTAATATTCAAACATCAGCGGGCCATCCATCACCCCTCCTGTCTTCACTCCGTCCCACTGAGTCCTAATTCATCACTGCGCCTTTGTTTCACTGGAAACCTGCTGCTCAGCCTTCCCACCACACATCGCAGATAGATGCGCTCAAACAGTCCTGCGGTGGGTCTACGACGCACATTCTGTCAGGGAGGGGGAGGGAGTGACTCTATAGACACAATCGCTGCGAGACATGATAGCAGAGTCAGTCAGTGCATTATCCAAATGCAATATGTCCGTGTCAGCGTGACATCTGCTTTTTCAATTAATCCAAACATAATTTCCTCAGTTATACAATTGACAGATATGTAAATGACTGTTGAGATGTCACAGATGGACTAATAGTGACTGGAACATGCTGAAGGCCTGTGTGTTTTAAAACCATAACAACCATGTGAAACATTAAGTGTTATTGTTGCAGTTGTTCCTCAGTGTGGCGAGAGGCGGACGGGCCGTCACTCAAAGTTCGGTGAACAGCCAATAGTTAAAGAGCACAACAACGCCACCCTAGGAGTTGCACCTAAAGATTCACTTTTCCCCACTAAGTATCAGGTTTCCAAAGACACTCAGGTTCATTATACAAATGAGCATGAGACGTGGTTCCAATACAAAATAATCTTTATTCTACTAAAAATGCACCGTTACAGTTTATACACGAAATACTAAAAGAGCCGTTATACATTTAAAAAGAGGAGGACTGCGGCTTACCAGTGGTGAGGTGGGCCAGTGCAGGTGAGGATCCCGAAAAGAGGAGGCACCCTGATCACCCGTGTACACAACACTCACACACAACCACACGTGAGGGTCTCAACCCAGGGCACACCAAACGACACAGCACACAAAGGGAGACACCACCACCTGGAAGCACCAACCCCACCCCCTTGGCTTAGCAGCTCCTACAGGGATAAATAAAACAATTACAAAAAGCTCTTGTTCGTAGGAAAATAAATCAAACAAAGGAAAAAATAAGCAAAAGAGAAAACAACAAAAATAGCTTGGGTTGGCTGATCAGCCAGGGGGGGTGATCAGTAACCCACTCTATACACACTAAAAGCCAGAGTGAGCCTTGACATCCCTTGGTCAGAATATACAAAATTAATGGCTCAGGCTAAAAAATAGGTTGCTTTCATTAAAACCAGGGTGCTGCTGACAACAGCACGAGACAGGGGCGCAGTGCTGACAATAGCAGCGTCAGTAGCCTGTGGCGATACAGCGCAGGTCAGCTTACACGAACCCCGTCGGCCAAAGCCGTTAGTTTGAGCAAAGGCCGTAGACAAAACACCGGTAGACAAAACAGCAGCGTCCTTAATTTATGCTGAGTTAGCTGTAGCCGCTTTCTGGCGGCGTTCTGCTCGAACCCAACCAAAAGTCCCCGATCAGGCAATGTGCGTCGGCTCCAGAAGGGGGAGGAGGGCATGTAGCGTAGCTACCGGCAGCTACAAGCAAAACATGGTCACTAACAGAACACACGCTTATACTTAAGTCGGGACCCAATTGACACTCACCGACAGATCCGCGGGTGAATCACCTGTGCAGGATGAGGGGAGCCCCAGAGATAGTCTAAAACAAGAACGAAAGCCAATATAACGCCAGAACAGTATGAACGGGAGAAACAATGCTGCTGCATTCCTGCATACCTGCACAGCGGCGGATGTCCGGCAAACCGGAAGCGGGACACGCGTTTGACGTCAGGAGGGAGCAAAGGGAATCCCTGGCGCATTTATGCGATGCCCGCCCACCGCGATTGGCCTGGTAATGAAAGGGACACCGAGGCCCTGCGAATGGTAATGTTCCCTTCTGCTACATCAGCATTCCTATAAATCATGTGTTGGATGGAAAGAAGGCAAATCTTTAGCCACCAACACATGATCAATATGATCTCAAGAGAGTTTGTTGAGGAGTCTCCCTGGCCCTTAGTGATTTCTTTAAGTGGTACATTTTGATAATAAGACTTCTGTTGGAGGGGGCTGCACCGTAGGTGTGAATGTGAGGGTGAATGGTTGTCTGCCTCTGTGTGTCTGGCGTCCTGTCCAGGGTGGACCCAGGCGACAGCCTCCCGTTGCAAAAAGAAGTCTGGTTGTATAGACGTCTATGAGAAAATGACTCTACTTCTCTCTTGATTTATTACCTCAGTAAACATTGTAAACATGAGTTTATGGTCTCAATCTCTAGTTTCAAGTCTTCTTCAATACAGCATGATGTTCATTTAGTACATTATGGTCCATTTAGAGTCAAACAGACCATAAAGCAGGGGATGCTTTAGGGCGGGGCTACATTGTGATTGACAGGTAGCTGCCACTACGTCACTCCTCCGCATTCCAAATATGGTAACTTCCGTTCATTGGTTGGAAAAACAAAACATGGCGTTGGCCGTAATCCAAGATGGCGACGGCGATATTGCAGAACTTGAGGCTTCAAAACATCAGTCCACAAACCAATGGGTGGTGTGACTACGTGCACTTCTTATATACAGTCTATGGTTGAACCCTGCCTTTGCCCAATGTCAGCTGGGATTGGTTCCAGCCTCCCCCCCACACACACAACCCTGAACAGGATAATGGATGGATGGAGTTCTGTTGGTGATGAGAGAGTAAACAGACCTTGAGCAGCTACTGCTAGCCTCTGCATCATCCTGTTGCTGTCCTGGTTTGACACACCTGTGGTTACCATGGTGATTACCGGTAATACAACAGCAAAAATACTTTAAACAGCCTCTGCGTCCATGCTGCACGCGCTGCGAGTAGTTCAAACACAACATCAGGACACAGGAGAATGAGTCGCTTTGCTCGCTGTGGAGGTTGAGGCATGCAGACTGTCACATGCAGTTCTTCTCTAACAGCTCCCTGCAGCTGCTCCTGGCTCTTCTGTTACCCCCCTTGATCAAATGTAAATTGATCTGCCTACCTGTTTCACTTCAAAATAAAACGTCCAAACATCTGTCTTTCATGGCATCTTAAAATCTTTAAAAAAAAATTTTTTGCAGCATCAGCATTGAACTTTCTAAGCCTGTTTCCATTTATTGTGGATGAGTACTGGTGAGGCAGTGTGCGTATAGAGGCGGCGGTAGGAGCTCAAAGGGGGAGCTAGTGTGATTTGTGGGGGAGAGGGGGTTTGCTGGTGGAGACTGGAAGTGACTGGAAGGGGGTCTTTGTGCGGTAAGTGGTACTCGGGTTGATGGAGAGTTACACATTGAGTTAAAATGAATTGAGTTTAGGCTGCTGGGGTACGTGTCATCATGACGGAAGAAGACTGGGTGATTCCGGAGATTTAAATTGTGATAAATGCTACAATGTGGACTGTACAGACTAACTTCACGCAGGTGTTCGGCTTAAACAACCCGTGCTGCTTGAGGGTGTCAATGACATTGCTGAAGCCACTTCTCAGCAATGTTCCAGGCGAGGGGGTGGGAATGTTATCCAGGATATCAGTCACCTTAATGCCTACAAAGCAAACGTTTTGGCTGGTTTCATCTTAACGTTCCTCCCGATGGATTCTTCAACAATGATCGTGGTTGAGGGAGGGGGGGGGGGGGGGGGCATCCAGGCTGTGGGACCTACGCGACAGCAAGAGAGATGCAGGAGGCCGGGACACTATGTCCAGGATATCATATCAGTTTACCTCCATCTCATGCTAAGAGCACTGACCAGGGACCAGGACTCATGGAGGGATGGAGCAGAGCAGGCCGGAGCTTTCGGTCTAGCCCCAGGAGGAAGTTGGACCCAGGAGCGAGGCACAGAGTCGGCAGCGGGACCGGAAGCGGTGGCATCGTCAGATTCTCGAGCACAGGTTGTGTCCGTTTGTGCTCGGCCAGAGATGCTGGTGTCCATTATACGTCTCAGCTTCCTGGATCCAGTAGAGCTTGGGGAGACTCTCTGTGCCAACTCTGCAATCTTATCACCAAGGGAGCTTACACATCCGGATAATGGAGGGTGAGTGGAGCCGTGGATTACAGAAAGGTGGTAGCAGTGGCACCTTTCGCTGGCAGCTGACGGGTTCCGGTCAGAATCAGCAGTTGTGTACATTTGAAAAACAAGATTGTACATATTATATACTCTCTGTGTCTTCCTGTGATCGCCTCCCTTTCGGGGAGTCAGCAGAATGGGTCCATCAGTCAAAGACAGTGTGCCATAGAAGAGCTTTCTCTTCTCATCTTCCAGTCCAGCCCACCAGGCTAACCACGGCCAAGACGCTGCTGCTGAGTCAGCCTCCGCCTCCTCTTCCCTGCACCGGCCCATCAGGCTTCTCTGATGACTCTGACAACCCTGAGCCTACATACTGTAAGCTGGATGAAAAATTGTACTTTTTAAATCTGGCTTTAACCCAGCATGTTGACGCTTTCTTCTTCTTGGATGCACGGCACGCAAAACTCATCCACGTAATGAGGATGAAGGACGAGGGGCCAGCTTCCTCACGCCTGCCTATCTGCCTGTCTGCCTGTGACTTATTGATTTCATAAAGCATGGACATGGCTTGATTGACAGATTGTTATCCTCCACCGCTCTTGCTGAAGCCGAAATGGGATTTCACGGGACTTTTTTTTGCTTCAACTTTCAATCGACACTTTGTTCTCCTCACTTTGTGATTACGCTCCCCTACTCGTGCTCTGTATGAGTAGAAACAGGCAAAGATTAATCCTAATTATGAACTTATTTCAAATTTCCGTCCTCGGCTTCACTCGCAGTTGCTTGTAGTTAAAAGTCAGAGGTTGGACAGGTGCACCGCGTCCCGGAGCTGTTGTCAAAGTGGACGACTATATGATTATGATTATCAATTAGTAGTGCAAGGTTAATGACACTGAAGTCCCTGATAAGGGGTAAAGGAAATAAGGAAAATAATTGACATCAAAGTGTGCAAAATCAGTGGGCTGATGCTTGACTTACACTGATTTGCCTGCGTGTTCCAAGGTGTGTGGGCGCATCTCTGTAATGTGCAGGCTCTTTAGTGTCTGTGGATGTGAGCGCTGGTGCACGATGTCTTTGTCTCTCCACTGGAAACTGCTCCCGAGCTTTTTTTAACTCTTCATGTCTGGAGTCCATTTTGTCCAAACATTGCTCTGGAGCCCAAACTATAAAGCTGCAGGGCATTCATATACGTCCAACCAGCAATGATATCACATTGTGTTATTATTACATATACTAAATATACATCCACAACTTCACCAATCCTGACAACCCATCAACCAATATGTCATTGCACCCCCTTTTATGTATTTATTTATTTATTCATATATAATTTACTATTTATATCTTATTTATGTTCTCTCTCTAAAACTCCTCCCCCACCATGACATCATTAAGGTCCATATGAACTGGAGCCCCTTTCGAGGCACTCTGGCGGTTCTCACAGGATGGAGAAGAAAGGCTGGATCAGCTCATTCCTCAACCAGGACCACAACTGAAGGAAGAGATGTTGACCTGGCTACTTTCTGAATGCTTCATACAATGCTGTGAAACGTATTGATTCAACTTTTCTCTGGTTCAGAAATATTCTCAATTAATGGACTCAGTGGTTTGCAAAGAACATGATTTCCAAGATGTCTTTCTGGCTACTGGCGTGGATTTCACGGACATCAGTCCAGAAGCAGTCGAGACATCTGTCTCTGAATTAAAGTCGTTGGACAAACGGACGGAATGATCAATGCTGCACCTGAAGTGCGCCAACACAAGGTTTGACCGTGGGCTCTTTAAAGTCTGACACTGTGGGCCTAACTAACTCTCTTAGAACACCAGCACTGCCTCACATCTCGTTTACCCACTCGGCCCCACTGGGGAGGCGCGTCGTCACTTTTGATCAGGACTCCTTTAAGCAGTCTCAGAAGTCTTCAGAACAGTTCAAATGAAAGTCACCTTTGTGTTTTAACCTCTAAAAAAAGGAGCATGAGAACAGCACTCTGCATCAACAAAGTGTTGTGATGACGCTAATGAGGAATACAGTGGTGACAGGTACCGTTGAGACTTCAGCACCTCTACCACTGTGACTGATACACGGCTCCTCCAGCAGCTAGCAGCTGCGGGACAGAAATCCTCCTCGGCCTAATTTGCAGCGCTTCCCTGGAGTTGATGTGTTTGTTAGTGAATCGTAGCAGGCTGGTGCTGACCTCGGACCTGACACACATGCCTTTGGTTTATTCAACACTCAGTCTAAATGGGAGTTGTACTCGCTGCGTCCTTTCTCCGGGGGATCTAATTACCTGCTCTCAGCAGCGTGTTTCATTTACCAACAGCAGAACAGGCCATGAACTGTACACATGCACACGTCCATGTTGTTTTATTAGTTCATGTATTTTAAACGTGCCAACTAAAATTTGACCTTGCAGATTTGTTGATAAAAGCTAAACCATCACAAGCCTGTCTGCTACAAAATACACTCCTCTTCTTAACCGGATTACAATCAGTTTTAAACATGTGGTAAATGTTGTGAATTGAAACAAAATAACAAAAAATGCAACCAGACTACTTCGTTAGGTTTAGTAAAAAACATCATGTTTTGGCCTCAAGGTCTCCAAAGGTCCCGTGTCTTCTGACCAATCCACCACCCCAACCTCCCCCGAACACGTCCATGCACTAACACAGGCTGGTCATCTCCTGATGAGGCTACGAAGTGTCTGAAAGCTCCAAGAACATACTTTTTGTCATCGTGCCAGCAAAACATTTAAAATGAGCATTTGTTTGTAACACGTACAAAGATAATAAGCATTCCATACCCTAAAAAAAGCTTTAGTGGTAATTTGCAACAAAACATTTCGAGAAACGGAGTGCTGCCCAGATTATTTCTATCAATTGTTTTTGTTTTTAAATTAACATCTTCAAGATATGCAAGCATGCAAACAATTCCATTCACGGCGAGCTGTCTTCAGTGAATGTGTGGTTAATGCGAACACCAAACACAACGTGTTGCTTCTTCGTGTCACTCAAACCAAACATCATCTGAAGTATGAAAAGATCAAATAAGATAGAACTTCATTAATCCCAGAGGAAATCCTTGGCTCAGAGTTTCATTACAGATTACAACAGAAGAATAGCAAAAAACAATAGAATACAAATATAAACATATACGAACAATAGAATAACAGTTATTAAGTGTATGTACACCATTGCAAAATAGAACACAATAGCAATCAGAGTAAGGCAAATAACTAAAGTAAAAAATTCAACTAAAAAGCAGTAAAAATATAAAGTGTATAAGAAGTAATAACACCAGAGCCTAGTGAAAACTAAAATAGAAAAGTAATATTGAGCATGATATTGAGAGAGATATTGAAGACAGCAACATTATTGTTTTTACCATAGACAGTCTATGGTGCGAACATCACTTCCCACTCATGAAGTTTCTTTATAAGGGATATTAAGTTTAGGGGGTGCGTAAGTAACCTTCACAAAGTACAGACGAGAAGAAGGAGAGACGGCCGTCCTGCTCACTATCGTGTGAAGCACCATCGCTGATGTGGAACGAGACGATCTGTGAAACGAATAAACACGATGATATTGTTCCCCCTTCAAAAAATGCTCGTGATCACAATCCAGGCAGTGATTACATTTCCACCTATTCAGCAAACAAACCAGGAGTATATAAACGGAAGTGTTAGGTGACGAGGTTGAATTTATTTTTTTTATTGTTGACTTTTTTTTATGATTAAAGAGTAAAAAACAAGTGCATACAAGTACATGAACACATATACAAGCCAAGTAAGTATACAAAGTAAGACAGGGACAAAAACAAAGGGGACAGAAAGACACTGAGGAAAACAGCAGCTTTACACTGAGGAGGAGGCGGAGCTCCAGCAAAATGTATAGAAGTGTGTGTGTGTGTGCGTTGGTATCTCCGGATTGTGAGGGCTTTTCACCTGTTTACGTACTTACTTTGTGAGGACATGCCGGACTTGTGAGGACAAAGTCCATGTCCTCACAAGTCGCGCACTGTAGAGGCACTTATCAACACGTAACTAACGTCCTCCCGCGTTTTCGCCGCATGTCTCAATAACTCGGTTTTACCAGAATTCTAGTGTATGCCAGTGTATGCCGCCAGTGTATCAATTCCATTTTCAGTTTTCTTTTTATTTTTTCATATTCGCGCGTTTGTGTATAATGTCTCGTCAATGATTGGCTAGTATTAGGCAGACTGGTCATTGGCTGTACTCGAAGTCAATCACACACTCTGATCAGTGATTGGCTGTTCTCGAAGTCAGTCAGGGAGATGCTGGTCAGTGATTGGCTTCTGAACCTGCGGTCATGTTTTGGTCTCACGCTGAAATGAGTGGACTCTGATGAAGTAATGCCGGCGGTCTTTTGTCGGCTAATACGGACTTGGAATTAACTTTACCGAACTGGTAAGTGAAAGTTTTAACGATGTATTAACAACTAAATGCGTTTAGTGAAGGGCTGTCTTTTCGTTGCTTTGTAAAACAAACGTCGCCACTTCCTCATGAGCCAGGCAGAGCCGGCTCTGCACGGCAGACCAGCCTCTCCAGGTGAAATCAATCTGTAATGTTCAGCTGATTCCTCCACAGACTTGCACTGTCAAAGTCTCCGGATGAATCAGCTGTTATTGGAGCTCGTTGTGCTAGCAGCAACTGGCCAAGTCAGTTAGTCGTAAATGCTATTCCGAGCTACGAGCTACGAGCTATGACAAGCAACTGTTATTACCGGTATATTCGCTAATGCTAATCGCGGTTAGCATTTCCCCATTGGAGGTAATGTTAAAATTAGCTTAGAAGCTAGCGAGTCGGACATAGAGGTACTTTATTCATCCCCAGGGGGAAATTTGTATGTTACAGCAGCAAGACACACCAAAAAGCAAAGTAACAGAGTAACCAAAATATTAAGTATTAAAAATAATATCCATTAGAAATAAGACGTCTTAATTAGTGACTGATATGACTTAAGCCCGGTGACGTTCGTCAGCCCGAGCATTCATAATTACTGTGAGGAATAATTAACATGGACATGTGATCAGTCTCTTCACATTTATTATTATTATTATTATTATTATTATTATTATTATTATTATTATTATTATTATTATTATTATTTGATCTGTGATCTGTGCAACTTTGTTTTTCAGGAAGTTTGTATCAAACAATATGCCACTGTTAATTATCAAACTTCGAAACCTAATTTAATTATTGCTATCCTCACTATAAATACAGATTGGTTTCGTACTGCAGACTCAGCATGTTCTCTGGAAATTATTGCAGCAAAGATGGAGGCAAGAAGGAGAAGAACGATTCCTGAACAGGATCCCATGGACCATATCATTCTGGCCAGAGACAAATCTTTTCTAGAAGGAAAATTCATTGACACATTTAAAGGTCAGTCTTTTATCTCATATTGTTTGGACACCACTGACATCATAGCCCTAGTTAACTAGCAGGTTTGTACATGTTGTCAATTGACAAGTTACTATTAACCAGTGGCGGGTAGGGGTGTCACGGATCACAAACCTCACGGTTCGGTTCAGATCACGGTTCAGGAGTCACGGTTCGGATCATTTTTCGGATCAACAAAGAAAAGGGGAGGAGACAAATATAACTTTGCTTTCCATTTATTAATTAAAGAACTTCAAGAACACTTAAAGCAAAGAACTTTGGCCTATAGTCTTACATGAAAACAAAAATATTGAAGATGTCCAATTTGAAACAAAATGAAATAAATAAATAAAAATAAAACATTCAAGAATACTCAATTCTGATATCCTCGTCCTTTCATCAATACTGAAAGAAAGAAACAGCCAGTGAGCTAGCTTCCACTGTTTACACTGAACTGAACTGCTCGGCAACAACTTGGGTCTGTGTTTACTTCCTGTCAGGTGATGCCATTCAAATACACAATAATGTTTACCATTACTGTGACATTATTTTCAAAAAGATGAGAATATCTCCATTGTCTGGGGAGAGGGTCGACCTTTCTGTGGTGACTGGAATATTATCGGGCCTGTCTAGCTTCACTCTGATGCTTCTGTCAGCACCTGAACCAGGTGTGTGTGTGTGTGACGCTCACAGAGGGGGCGTGTCTGCAGCGCCGGACTAAGAATCACTCCGCCGTGGTGAAAGCGGTCTCTACAGTCTTTTCCTTCTCATAGCGGTGTGGAACAGCTTCACACTGAAGTGGGTGCATGAGTGGACTTCGTAGCGTGGCTCAAGCATTTTAACCAGATTTAGAAATCCTTTGTTTTCTACACCGGAGTGTCCCCGTCGCCGACAGACGGGATGGTGGCTCTTCATGTGTGGACATGCCGATGCTTTGCCGTTGTCGTGTGTCTTTCTCTTTAAATAATGCCTACATACCGTAACGCTTTGTCCACCGCCCTCATCCGTCATTATACGTTACAGGGAAGACAAAATGTCCCCAAACTTGCGACTTAAATGATGCCGCGGCTTCTGACGTTCCTCCGCTCGCCATGACTTCACCGTTAAATGCTTCTAAGCTGCTCCGTTCACGTGAACACACTCCTGCTTTATATCTGTTCACTGACACTCTGCATTGATATTCGGGGACTTGTTACTTGAAAAGGAACAACAGCAGCAGAACTTTATTACACACTATGATGATTACACTGTAAAAAAAATTTAAAAAAAATACTCGATTGATTCACAAGTGATCCGAACCGTGAGGGCTGATCCGAACCGTGAGGGCTGATCCGAACCGTGAGGGCTGATCCGAACGGATCACGGATCGATCCGTGATCCGTGACACCACTAGTGGCAGGCCGTGCATTTTATACCTGGGCCTTCACTGCTGTCCTGCAGCTGAAACACAGCTACGGTTATTATTTGTTTCATGTTAAAATGAAGCACCTGTAAATACACTAACTGCAGAGAATACGCCGAGAGTGTCTCCTCTCCTCTCTGTAGAGGGTTGTGGGTGTAGCCACACTCTGACTGACAGGAACTGTCTCTAACATGGTGGCTCCGTCAGAGGGTGTGTCTGTCCCTGTGATCTCCCCTGGTTGGAGGTTCTGCCGCAGCTCTGCTCCATGCTGCGTCCTGATGACGAAGGATCTCGGGGCGGTGCTCTCACTTGAGATCACCGCTGGCAAACACCATGACTTTTCATGGTCAAACTTAGAGAATACAACATCTCCTGGTCGCAGGGCAGGTAAGGGCCTGGCTCCATGACGGCGGTTGAAGTAGTGAGCCTGTTGAGCCTTTTCCTTGCCATCCCTCTCGTTCACAGCTGTCCTAGGTAGGAGCTTTTTCTCCAGAGTGGGGAGTGTGGTACGGATTTTCCTCCCCATCAACAGCTTGGCTGGACTGAAGCCTGTGGTGGAGCAGGGAGTGGATCTATAGCTCATCAGAGCCATCACAGGATCTTCTTGCTTGAGAATTTTCTTTGCCATCTGTACGGCTCTCTCTGCGTGCCCATTGCCCTGTGGGTGGTGAGGGCTGGCTGTGTAGTGCTTGAAGTCGAGCTGCCTCGCTCGCTCCTTGAGCTCCGCACTTGAAAATTAGGGTCCATTATCACTCACCACCTCATCTGGAATGCCAAACCTGGCGAAGACTGTTTTCAGTCTTTGGATAACTTGTGCACTCGTTGTCGAGGGCAGCTGCAGTATCTCTATAAACCTGGAGTAATAATCTGAGATTACCAGGTAGCTGTGGTGGTTGTGCTCACAAAGGTCCATTGCAATTCTCTTCCAGGGTCGCTCCGGAAGCGGTGTGGTGATGAGAGGTTTCTTTTGTTGTGATCTTTTCAGTCCACAGCGCACCTGACATGACATCACAAGCTTGTTTATCTCCGTAGAGAGTCCGGGCCACCACACAGATGAGTACGCTCTTCCCTACATTTGACTTTATATGGTGTGGTCATAGGTGTGTGTGGTCCCACTGGAGCATAGTCTTTTTATGGGTTTATGATAAAACAGCATCCGTTGTCGGTTACCATACGACAGTTTTTTATTTTATTTTAACACAATAATAAAAAGTGACAGCTGTGATTATGGCTTAACTGCTTCAGAGTCCTGGAGACAAACGCATCTTGGAGGGCCGGCAAATTGCAACCTTGTCAGCAGAGCGACCGATGCGCTGCAGTCTGCCCTCGTCCTCATCACGTGTACTGTATCTGCAACACTGTTCCAGAATGTTTGCTCATCACTACAATGCTGTCCTGTGGCAAAGGCCTGTGTGCTGACGTTTAGGCCGCTGAAACCCTTTGGTTAAGATTAGAAAAAGATACTGATAATGTGTACTGTTGTTTCTTAACCAGCCTCGTGCACTTAAGCATTTATTTCCACAACCCCTCCGCAAACGGGTGGTCACGCGCTGTATCTACCTGTGGGCGAAACATGTAGGTGGAGAGAAGATTGGTGACAGTCACAGCAGTAATGGAAGCGAGGGGGTTTTCCAGTTGAGATGAAATTAGATCTCACCCTTTACTAAAAACACAACTACCTTGCATGACGGGCTGATGAGGTCCTGCTCTCTTCATCCTTTGTGTTTGGCGTTTGCTAAAGTTATTTCTTTAGGGACATTACAACAACACCTTATGTTTACTGGAAACTGCCCTTTGTTTGTCTCGACAAATAGCATTGTAACTGGGCTGGAATTATCTGTGCTGTGTCACAATAAGGCAGAGATGTTAGTTTTCACATAGTCAGTAGCAGCTACGCTGCATTCACGTGGAATCAGGCAGACGGCAAACCGGATAGCAGGACGGTAAAATTAGCTGAGGCGACAGATAATACCTGCAACAATAGAAGCTAGACGGTATTGTCCAAAGTTAAGATATTTTAACTTTTTTCCGTCCTCTGCAAATTAATTTATAACCGGAAGTTACGTATCTCCCTCACACCGGAGACAGTTGTTTGTAATCAAATATCAAGAGAGAGTTGCATTTTGTATCTACATGCATCACGTGAATTTTCTGAAGGATCTCACCTCGCATTGCCCTTGGCACGATAATCCTGCTTCCTCTGAGGACAAGGCCATTGTGTTCTGATAGCTCTGATTTCACTTGGACGTAATCTCCCGCATCCATGGGCACATTGCTTTAGTGTTCAGGCCATCCTTTCTTTATGAGCTTCACAACTGACAGCAGTTCAGCGTCGGCTGCTATCGCCATTCTGATTTCTAGCAGCTGACTCCTCTGTGGCCCCATAGACCAGAATGTCATCCATGAAGACCTCCACACGGTAGCCGGTTATTCCGAACGGTAGCCGCTAGAAGTTGAATCTGCCAAATAGCGTAATGAACGTAGTGAGTTTACAGCTGTCTGGGTGCAACGGTATCTGGAAGAACCCACTGGCGGCATCGAGCGAAGAGAAGACAGTGGCCTCACTCAGCTTTGCTGTAATCTCATCAGTAGTAGGCAGGATATACTGTTCTCTTTTCACAGCCTCGTTCAGCCTCTTGAGATCAACACATATGCGGGCTTTACCTGTGCTCTTCTTCAAGACTGGCACCATGGGTGCACACCAGTCCGTGGGCTGTCACCCTCTCGATGATGCCATTTCCCTCCATCCTCTGGAGCTCCTCCTTTACCTTTTGCAGCATATGGAGAGGTACGTGTCGTGCTGTTTATACAGCATATGGCTGAGCGTTGTCTTTCAGCAGTATTCTCACCGGTTCAGTCTTTAATGTCCCATGCTCACCATATGCCTGTGGATGTCGTCTGTCGCACACCGTTTCATCCACTCTCCTCACCAGATTCATTTCCACAGACAACGACCTGCTGAGTAGGTTGTTTACAGTACGTCCGCGGGTGACATATGCCGTGAGTGGGTGAGTATTTCCTTTGTAGCTCACAGTGCCGGTAGTACGGTAGTGACGGTAGTACCGGGCTGTTTTACCTGAACTATATATGTCTCCACACTTTGGGTCAAACAGAAGCTGGTGGAATGTTTTAGAAAACTTGGTAAAGTAAAATGCTGTCTGGTCACAGTGTCTTGTGAGGACAGCAGATAACTTGTCAAACATGAATTAACCATCACGGTCAGTAAATGGCATCACTTGTGTGTCGGGGGATGGGCACAGCATGGACCTGCTTTGTGAGGACACCTCTTCTTATGAGGACCATCATATTTCTTCACACACTGGTCAAACAAGTTGGTTTTATGTTAGCTTTTAAGCATTGACTAGGCTCAGGCCTTATGTACA